>JADLZL010006909.1:0-69053 GCA_015844335.1 Chrysopogon serrulatus | reverse complement strand
TCGCTCTTTTTCCTCTCTTGGGGCTGAGGAAACACCCACCTCTTAACAGAATGGCAGAAACACACAATCGAGAGTGTCAATCAACGCATAAAGGCCAAGGCCGGCCGGAGTAGGAGCTTTACTCGGCAGGGGCTAGAACCGGGATAAGCAGATGTCGTACACTTGAGTTCTAGTTGTTGTTGCAGAATTCACAGATCAAACTAAGGAACCAAGAGTGGCGATATCGATGACTAAACACCCGGCAATTTGGCGCCGGAGTGGGGGTTCAGGCAATTCAAGCGTTCGAAGGAAGCGTGGATCACGCGATGATCTTCGAAGCCGGAATCGACTTTCGTCTTGAGGGTTTCGCAGCAGGCAGACAAGGAGTTCTCAGCTGAAACCCACATTCAAAGTACAAAGAAATTTTCGAAGACTCAAGCCTAACGAGGAAGAAGATACAAGTAAATGAAGGAAATTCGAGTTCAACTTTCTATGGCTACAACAACTCATGACGCGATTGTATGCAAGGCGCGCCACCGAGATTCTACTGGGACATCTTCAAACAAGATAAGCATTTTCAAACGCTTCCTTCCTTTTCAATATGGCAAACCCATGAAGAAAAAGAGAACTCAAACCACTCACCCGATATAATGAGGAAAAGAAATCTTTGATGGGCAACCCTTAAATGCCACCAATTAAACCAGCACAATTCGTCGGAAGAATCGGAAGCCGATATACCAACAATTCTGTTGTTACAAAAGATAAGGGAAAGCCAAGGATAGCAAGAGAAAGAAGAAACAAAGAAGAAAGGGAAGAAGAAGGAAAGCCGAAGGTGTTACAAAACTGAAGGGAAGCGCCGTAGATACGAAAGAAGAACTAATAGATACAATCGAGGAAGAGGCTTGAAGAAATTTGGCGACGAGCAGCCAGAACCGGACTCGATCAATCAGCAAGAGATACAAGAGCTGATGTGGATGGAAGCGCCAGCCCTTTGACCAAACGCGAAGGAACAAACAAAAACCGGAGATTGCTTAAAGACACAGCTCAAAGAATACGAGGCCGAGATACCCATGAGAGGGCATGCACCACATACGGAACAAACAAGTCAAAAGAACTTCGAAGAATTTCGGAAAATTTGTCAACTCCAAATTACGGAGAAGACTCGACACATCACATTTGAATGAGAAGGCAGGAAGCAGGGGTGAGAATCTTTACCAAGAGATCCACTCAAGAATTATCTCAAGATCGGCGATCAGCAGTTCCGACTACAAACTACGAAAAATTGCGAGACGGATTTCCTGTTTCGGGCTACTTACAGTCGGACTACCTCACAAGTTCAGGCACTTCCAAATCATTCAAGTATGATGGCAAAGCAGACTCGGGATCTATTTAATCTATACATGCCGGAGGCGATGATAATAAAACTGTTTTCAAGTAAAACAAAACATTACCACTCAATGGTTCGACAAGGATTCTGACCGGATCTATCAAAACATGGAGTGATCTGGCTTTTTGCAGCGAGAAATTTTCTTGAAGAACATCCTTATCCATCAATAACACAGCGAGTTAGAAAGGATTGCAAAACTCCGGAGAAAGCACGAGAACTTCTGAAGATTTGGAGAACTCGAGCACAAATACATAAACATCTGCAGAAGTAAGCAGAAGCATTTTCATGGTTTTAAAAATGCAAGATGGATATTTCCACGACTTACGCACAAAGAGAACCAGCGAACAAATGATAGATTCAAAAGAAGCAGTTGAAAAAGAGATGATCACGGCGAGAAGAGAACTACGAGATTTCAGAACCGCGAGAAACAACTCGGAAAGAAAATAACGGAGACGAAGGGAACAACTCAGATTAATTCAAAACAGCTCCAAAGTGGAATAACAAGACAACTTAGAACCGGGACAATTCAAATTCCAAGAATAACTCAGGTACCAGACAGATGGAGCGTTCAAGACAGACGAATTCTAGCAAAGAGATGTCAGGACAACATGGTGGCATCAGAGAAAAATTACAGGGTTGAGATCTTGAAAACATGAAGTCATCTACCATCCAAGCAGGACTCCATCAATGGGAGATGCACATGGGAGAGGGTACACAAGAAAGACAAGAGCGAGAAAAAGAGAAAACAAGGAAAAGAGGCAAACACAGGAAAAGCAGGTTTAAGAGCCCAAGGCCGGGTGTTTTAGGCTGGAAACTAAACAAGAAGACAAACTAAAGAGGAGACAACTAAATGGCTAGGTTAATACCAATGGGTCTCAATACTGATGGGTTGCATTGAAGATCAATGGACAGTGTTGTTGGAAATCTCGGGGGCCTATATCACTTGAGTACTGGGATGACCCAACAATAGCAGGCAGATGCTGATGGCATGAAGTACTCTGATGGAGGCTGGGACTCAACTCATCTTGTGAATTACACTTCAAAAGATGGGATAGAGTTCTTAAAGATGATCCACCTACCATTTGTGCCATTCTACGGAATAGGCCTGAAGGAAGACCAGCTATGCCTCTTGAATGATTACACTTCCGGTAACATTTGAAACTCCAGCAAAATTAGGAATGAGCTCATACAAAATTTGAAGTGGCGGTTAAGAATCTTCTTATCACGCTATATTGGAGACGACACTAGCAAATTCTAGCAATACCGCATTATCATACCTACTACTCAGGACCACATGGTGCACCTCTGGGAGATCTTAAAAGGAAGGCTTATGAATGTGGCGTCACAGAACCAATAATACAAATATCTCAAGTCTGGGAGAAATCAGCTTCGAGTAGAAAAAGGCGAAGATCGAGAGCTAGAAATCCGGTAAAAGCAAAGGAATGCGATCACCACGAGGAGGAGAGAGGCAACACAAAAAAGATTGATTTGGGGGACGGGGATATCTAATCGATTACACATGCATATCAAAATACGGAAATCGGCTTTCAGGCTTCACCTACCCAAGGACAACAAGGACATATTTTGAAGCCGCCGATAATATGCAGGTCCCAAGGAAGTGAAATTTGAAGCACAAAGTGAAGTCAACAAAGAGACAAAACCGGTCAAAAGCAGGGTAAACCGGTTTTCACCCAGAGGACAAAGAAGCAATACAAAAAAGAAAGAGATAGCCTTCGTGCCGAACTTTATAAGAAAGAAATCTCCATCAGTTGGTTGTAAACCACATCTGCTGCAAAGTACATAAGAAACCTGAGATGAATGGCTGAATGTGCGTCGACTACACAGAACTCTTAGCATTTTGCCCAAAGATCCTTTCAGTTACCAAAATTTGATCAAATAGTAGATTCATGATGGGAGGCAGGCTTTATTATCTTTCGTACTATTAGGATATCTACAGATGCTCAAAAGAGAGGAAGACCAAAAGCATAGGGCTTCTTTTATTTTAGCCAGTTGCCTCTTTGTGCAAAACAATGTCTTTGGACTCAAAAATCTTTGGAGCAACATATAGAAACAATCAGGACTTTAGGGGATCGAGATAGGAAACTTTTGAGAAGCATCACATTGTCAGACGATGTAGTCGTCAAAAGAGCAAAGAAACTTAGGATTGCTTTAATAGAGACCCTAATGACTTTCAACAACCTCGAAAGAATGATGGAAACTCAGCCCCAACAAAATGCGTTTTCGAGGGTATCTATACGGACCTCGGGATTTCTAGTGGTGCAAGAGGAATTGAAGCTCAAAACAAATCAAAAGCAATAGTGACATGGGACCATAGCAGACATAGAGATAAGTGCTTGGGATGCATGGCTCAGCAGTTTATCTCAGGTTTCGGAGAAAGGTTCTTTCTTCAAACTTCCCCTAAAGAAGGCCAGGACAAATTTACATGGAGCAGAAGGGAGGCTGAGAAGCCTTTGACAAATTAAAAAGCTTACAGCTGCATCACCCACTAATTGTTCACAAAAGAGAAGGATGAAGAACTAATGTTGTATATCAAAACCGTAACTTAATAGTGACACGACAATTGTGTAATTTGGAAAGAGAGAACAAAAGGCATACAGGTGCAAAGGCAGGTATACTACATAAGTGAAGTCCTCACAATATCCATAAGATATCCACACGATGGAAAGCACTCTAGCGGTGCTCTTCAAGCTGGAACATTATTTGAGCTTTTCAGATGGATTTTCCACTGGAACATTCTGAAGATAAGTTCAGCAGATGAGAATCTCAAATGGAGGTCAGTGAGGAACTTTTTAGTTGAGTTCAAACCAAGAAATGACAGAATCAAAGTCACAGGGCCCATCAGGGCTTCATTAGCGAGGAGAATGGGCCAAGCCCACAGCAACTTCTCAGGACCTATCTTAGACCATGGAAAATGCTTTGGTCTCTAAAGTCAGGAGGGGCAGGGCAAGGCCTCTCTATTGCCTGGAGCCGAAGGAGAAACGCTTCAGACCGTTCTACAAATCTGCTTAGCGGCTTCTAACAATGGAAAGCAGGAATATGGAAACTTGTATCCAAAATACAAGCCACTTGGAATCAAGACTATTAGTCAGTTCAAGCGGTAGTGATCGATCAAGGTCAACAAGGAGAAAACATGGATACTTCATCAGAGAAAACTTGAGAAAAATTTTTCGAGGCTTAGAAATACACATATATACTCTCGACTCAACGTCGCGAAATTCCAAACTAAGGCTCACCGCAGGCCACCGCCGGATGTTTATAAAAGGCTAACCAAATACATCAAGGCTGAAAAGACAGAAGGCTTAGGGAACAGGACCAGAATCAACAATCGGATTCGGACAATCCAGCTTGGATGGGTAAATACATAGACTACATCAGGAGAAAAAACTACCCAAAATAAATGGCGGAAGCTACTTTCAGGGTCATCGGAAAAACAAAATTATAATCCTGGTAGGAACAATCTTTACAAAAGCAGTGACATCCTTCGAGAATTATTACTAAAGTGCGTACAAATCTGAGGAAGGAAAGAAATACTGCTTTAGAGATGCATTGCGAGGGTTGTGGGAATCACGCATCATGTGAGAACAGGAAGGCGGGAAACCGATCAGGCTTCTATTGGGCGCATTTGCTTTAAAGCCTTGAAGACTGTCGGATATTGCAAGAACTGGGAAATGTTTGCCGAGGCAGGCCCATGTTCGATACGATAATATGCATGTCCACGATTTGGCCCCTTCTCATCTTTGGGGGAAGCCCGATCCAAGTGTCCGGACCACTCAAGAAATCCAAAAGGAGGATTCGGTACATTTTAGGTCGCCATCGACAAGTTCACAAATGGATAGAATACAAACCCATTAGTACAAAAATATAGTTTGGAAGCCAAAGCTCAAAGAGTTTATCAAGAAATCATGCACGGTCGGGATTTCTGGAGAATAATCACAGATTTGGGATCACCCTTCACGATAGCCAATGAGTTCAAAAGTTGGGCACAAGGCGTGGATTCAACATCGATGGCATCCGTGCCAGCCCACCCTCAAGCTAATGGTCAAGTAGAAAACCAGCGGTCTCATCTTGGCGGGACTAAAACCAAAGGCTGGCGCATGAAGATTTAAAGGACTACGGATCAAGTGGATATTCATTAATTGGTGCCAAAAGTAATCACGGGGTGAGAACTCAAATAAGCGGTAGCAGGCTATTCACACCATTCTTCTTGGTATGTCAGAAAATTTATACTACCCAGCCGAGACTTAGTTTGGACATCACATAGAGTTTTGTCTCTTGAGAAGGAGAAAGCGGAGAAAACCGGGGAGACTAGAAATCGGCAGGCTAGAAGAGGTCAGAGTAAATGCAACACTACAGGTTAGCAAGATACATGCAAGGATTAAGAAGATATTATTATGACAAAACGTCCAGCCAAGAACTTTACAAGCCGTGAATCTAGTCCTAAGAAAAAGTCCAGGAAACCGGACAAGTGGCACAACTACTTGGTCCTTGGGAAGGACCTTTCTAAGTATCAAAGTAAAGGACCCGGATCCCTCGAGGCCCCAACGGAAAGATGGAGCAGATGGGAACATGGCGCATTTCTGACGTTTCTTTGCATAGAACAAACAAACATATTACTTCGCTACCGAGGAAATAATAAGAAAGGTCGGCGCTTTGAGGACCATGCTAAGCTCTCTTTGGATAAAAGGCTCACGATAAAGAACCCGGGCAACCCCGATGAAACAAAGCTGAACAACCCAGGCAACTGATGAGGAGCAAAAACGCTCGATAACTTGGGACAGCCCAGATGAGGGCAGCTCGACCCTCAAGACAACATAGAACCCCGGTAGGAAGCCAAAAAAAAATTTCATGACCCTCAAGTTGTTTCACAACCTGGGTAAGTACGGCCAACACTTTCGCCCAATCCTAGCTCCTTTCGAATTTAGATGGGGAATAAGAGAGCTCGACCCGTGACTTCTAGAATAAAGAACTCGGATGAGAGGGCCTCTGAGTCGAAAATATTCGTTGAAGTGCAAAATGGCTACAACTTCTTTGAGCCCAACTAATGCAGATTGTTTCTAATCTGGGTAAGTACGGCTAAAGTCTAACCTCGACCACCTAGCTCCTTTCGGAGTTTAGATGAGAGCCAAAGAGAGGCTGGAGGCATGAGCCTACAAAGATATAGAACTCGGATGAGGCCTGGCTGAACTTATTCATTCGAAAAACTACAAAGAGACAATTCCAGGTCAACTTCACTTTCTAGGACACCTCAAGCGAGAAACAAAAATAGTTGATCAAGAAGAGGGGCAAAAAGTGAGGGGTTATCTGTACAAATCAGAAGAAGAAGCATCAAAGTATCAGCCTTACAAAAGAAGTCTACTACTGCGACCACTTAAATACCATCAACCGGTGGTCTATTTCTGAGATACGTGAAATCTGAGCTAAGGGCATCCAGGCGACTTGAGGACTCACCAGAGGCTTTGTTCTTCTTCCAGAGTGTGAGGCTCATCCATTACCTCAAGGGGAAGTTGGGGTCAACCACTCGGATATGAGAGAGCCAACACCCCTTGGGCCTTAAAGACAGCATCTGGCGGGGATTGGTAGTCTCCAGGTGGGAAAGGAAGGCTGAACCCCGAGGAGGTGGGGCCGACATCATGGGACACTATGGTAGCAGAGACTGCACTTGCAGGAGCCTGGGGAGCCGACCACTTATCTTCGAGAAGCCTTGAGCCAGGTAAATCTCCCATTGTCTTCTTAGCACACTAAAAGATCTCGATCGTATAGCACTTCTCATCAGTAAGTGGCATTAAAATCTCAAGCATCTTCTTTTACAGAATCATGTCTGGGAGGACACTTCAAGCACAATGTGGCTAATCTCTTAAGTGCTTCTTTCTCAAAGCTGCGAAGACAACAGCAAAAGTGGGATGATAGAAAGCAAAGTGGGATAACTACAAGCAGAGGAAGCGTACTCACCCAAAAAGTACCTTGAAGATCTCAAGGAGACCTTCTTCCAGGGAATCAGCAGCAGCAATTTGAGCTCTAGAAGCAGCCTCAGAAAGTACATAGCACTGCGCTCTTCATCAAGTTCTCGCCACTTGAAAACTGACTCTAATCCAACAACTTCTTTTTTGGGACTCAGAATGACCAAAAAGAAAGGAATGTCGAGGAATCACTAACATATTCTACTTGGACAGAAAAAGGGATAAAAGAAAAAAGAGAAGAACTTGAGGTAAACAAGTGGAGCAGCCACTGAAAACGCTCAGCAAGGGCTTGGAAGGAATACGCATCCGAGCCTAGCGAGGCGGGCTACAGAAACTCTTCAGGAATCTACCCAACTTCCGGTCACGAATCGTATCGAGGGAGGCGCAAGGAGGCGACAAGAAGGAAGAACACCCAGCGATAAGCCCAGAAAGAAGTGGGAGCAAAGGCCTTTCTACACTCCCAGAAAATTAGGCGACTGAGCATAGGAAGAGAAGGTGGCCCATGAAGGAAGCCACTTACGTGCTGAGTCACTTGGCCCCACGGATTAGGATCGGGGAGGCCGGACACGACCCATAATTCCAAACTCTAGTCTTCTCCAGAGTCGAGGCAGGGGCAAAGAAGTAGTAGGCGGTGACCTACAAGAATAAAGGGTTCAAAAAGGCCGACTAAAAATAAAATCAAAAACGACACTTAAACTTGGCCGAGGTATAAGGGAGGGAGGTAACATAAGCCTCAAGATCCTAACAACTCAGGAAGAGAAGAAGGAAGAGGACCAATTCTAAAATTAAAGAGAAGAAAGAGCGCTGTATTTACAAAAAGCAAAGAGCAAGTCAAAACAAGCCAAACAGGCTGGTATGAAACCGCTGGAGACAACCCCAGGTAGAGAGGAGAATCATCAACATCCTCGACTGCATCGTCAAAAGAAGAGCAGGAAGCACACCACACCGCTTCAGAAGGGAGGAGTCGGGGACTACTCTCCGAAGAAAAAACAAAGAGGAAGAACAAAAGTCTCACTAGGAGAGGTTGCACACAGTGCGAAAGGAAATCAGTGCCCGCCTTGGCAGGAAAGTCGCACAAAGGCTCTGCGCACGGCCACGAGTTGAGGGAGGAGGTGATGAGGAGGAACATATTCTGCCCTTCTCCACTAAGAAAGGGGATAAAGTCGACCTTGATACAGCTAAGGCTGGAAGGAGCGGGAGGGAGGACAATCTCTCCACCCACGGCGAGAAGTATGTGTCAAAATCCCACCGCCAAAGGCTTCAAGAAGATAAAACAAGTGATCATAGACAAAAGAATTCCCCGAGGAAACAAAAGGAAAGAGAAAAGAGAAAAAGTACTCACGGCCCGGGGGGAGGATTGCCATGGGGCGCTCAAGCCAATCATGGACCACCGTTGCCCAACTGGAATCTGAAGGCGCATAAGCACTTCATCATTGTGGACCTTCGAGATCGTCTACCATCAGGAAGGGTCTTCAGCGCCCAGAGGTATAAAAGCAAGTAGTGCTCTCGCTAATGGCTTTCCGGGGTAACTCGCCAGCATGGCAAAACCAGGACAAGCCATGTTGTTTCAAGTAAACATATCCGTCAAACTGACGGTGAAGAAGATTGGCTATTGTACTCGGGGGGTGAGTTGATCTTTCCCACCGCTCATTAACTTCTGGTAGGAATTGCAGAGTAAGTCGAGAGTCTTTGGAATCTGTCCACCCCCAAGGTTGCGTATAGAACTAGCAAGGATGCGATCCTTGACGATCAAGCAAGGTCGCCAATCGAAATAGCCAGACGACTTGCGCCCCGGCGGGCCCAGATTCCATCCACCAAGGGTATGGGAGATTTCATTCGGTTGTAGCTTGGCGAGGCGAAGAGGAAACGGAAGAAGAGATTCAAGGAAGGGGGGAATTCCAAGAGAAAAGTCTCATGAACAAGAGAGAAATTGAAGGAAGATCCATTGAAGTCGGATCATGAAGAGGCGAAGTAGCGAAGGAAGCGATGAAGAAAGAAGCACAAGCGGAGAGAGACGGGAGTCGGCTCAGACAAAAGCAAAACAATCTCTCCCACAGAGGCAGGGCTTCGGTGCTCACAGGGGAGCAATCCGGAGGAATGCCTTGGGGCTGGATGTCAACTCCTCCAACTCGCCAAGTGCTTCTCTTAGGTAGTAGGGAGGAAAGCTCTTCGCGATCGCCTTCATATGTCAACCAGGGGTTGAGCTGATCAACCTCCACCTCAGAGCCGGAAAAACATCAACCACCCGATTTACGGGAAGCCAGTGCTTCCTTCCCTGGCAGATGAAGCAAGCTAAGCTAAGTAGTAAGCTGGAACCAACTCGAGGATGAAAGGGTCGGATTGGGGGATTCTCTCGCTAAAAGCTAGGGTTTCGGAGAGCGAGCAAGGTAAAGCAAAGAAGCGATTAAAGGTAATTTATAGGATAAGCTTAAGAGGCCCACTTGGGAGCCAACGGTAAAAGATAGGATACAATGCCCAAAATAAGGGCTGATAAACCCAGCAAGTCAGATGCTTGACCCTTATCCGGATTAGACACAACGGTAAAATTAATGCAGATTACAAAGAAGAAACGGGACATGATGGTGCTCGGTAAATATCTCACAAGAGGCGGGTTTGAAGGCGATGCCTCTCAAAGGTCGGAATCGGAGGAGGACATTCCACGTTATCAACAAATAACAAAAATCGGCACGAGAAGGCATACAATCAGCTACACAAGATAAAACAACTCGGATCGATCCCTAAAGCATACATCCACCTGAGACAAGACAACTTGACATTATGGAAACAACTCGGGTCATTACGGGGATCATATATTCTTTCAATATGACGGAATACAAGGTTACAAATCTTACAAAGACCCATGGTGAGGGAAAGAAAACCAAAGCAACGGCTACAAGGAACCCGGTGCGCCGCCACTGCAGAAAACAATTGCCTTGAGAACCCAGGACAACCAAAGGTGAGTAGCCATTGCAGGCCAGTTACTCACACGAGACAATCCGGGCCGAGGCGGATCCAAAGCAACCTAGATACACAAACTGATTGCAGCTAAGATCGCCCAGCGCTAAGAATCGACTTCTCTCCAAGCATCATCATCGCCTCCACCCACAAGTTGACCTGACCCCCCATGAACACAGAGGGCTCCGGCTTCATGCGCGTTGGCCGCTTGCAACGCCTGGCCCAGAGGAGGCGGTGGATGGAAGAACCTTCCCACGCAGTAGCATATGTGGCGTAGTGGAAAAAGAACTAAGGTGCAAAATGACCCAAAGATAAGGCACATCACAAGACTTCTTCTACCTACGAACGAAAGCCTCAATCACAATGCTACCCGATTTAGTGCCTCAACCCTATCTCAAAATTCTTCTACCCACTAAATATAGACCGGAAGAATGGAAGAGAAAAGAAGCCCGGGGCTGCTCAACCTCACACACTCATCATCTTCGCATGAAGAAATACACACTCTAGAACCTAAGCAAATGTAAGGAAGGGACACAATTTATAGGATTCGACCGGTGCACATGGATAAGCCTCGGCACAAGCTTCTAACAAAGTACAAAAAAAGGGAGAGCAAGAAAAGCGAGCAAAAGATATTCAAGCATATCCAAAGACAAGAAAAGCTTCAAATTTCACCAAATGCCAACCCAACAATAAAAGCCCACATAAAGGATGTAAAAAGCAAGGTCACGAGCACTTGTCCGTTTCTCAAGCAAAGAAGAACTGGAGAAAATCAGGGTCGCAATGCCCAAAGGCCTCGGGGCTACACTTGAAAAAGATTACAAAGAAAAATAACTCAGACAGCTCGAGGCTGCCTAATCTCAGAACAAATGGGAAAATACAGACCTACAAGAACTGTGAGGCTCAAAGAGCCATTTTAGACTTCTTTTATCCCAATGCTTCAGGACAAAGGCTCGGGGCCATGACGAGGAAGAATTACAGACACAAGAACTTCGCGGAGACTCAAAAGCCATTGCGGAGCTTCTTTTTTATCTAGAAACAACTCGGACCAGGCTCGGGGGCTAGGTACACCCTCAACTTTTTTCTTTTTTCAAAGACCACTCGACTACTTTATGGAGGGATGTTGATCGTTCAATCAACAGTTATATAAATATAGATGTTTTTAGTACTTTAATATAGATACTCATGTATGCACGTATAATACCTCATTATAAGATATTCATAACGTCAACTTTGTGCAGGTTAAGTCGTGCCATATACATGGGAACTAGTTTAGGTTATATGGTGAATATGGGCATGATTGGTAGGCTTCCCTGTCCAATCTGTCTCGCATCCGCTGCGGCTAGGGCGTGGCTAGCCAGGTTGACGCCATGCAAGGCATAGCTGTTTGGTTGAATGCATCTGCAAGGCCATAAAACTAGCAGCGGCTATTTGGTTGCAAGATTTCTAAGCACCAGTATGCCTAGATGAGCCATGAAACGGTGAAAGCAAGCATGCGTGGTGCATCGAGCGAGCTAGGCTCGATGGAAACGAAACCCAGTCTCGTTCCTGCTCAGCCTGGCTGGGAGGAGAATCTTGTATCTGTTGAGCCTGGCTCCATTCCGGTCTAGGAAACTAAAAGAAAAAGTCTAAAAAACCCTCCAACTATTAACGTTGGTGCACTTTATACCCTGAACTACAAAACCGGGTATTGTACACCCTAAACTTTCGAAACCTGTGCAACCTGAGGCGGTTTTGGAGGGTGGTTTTGCTACAGTAACGTAGTTTTGTCTTTTTCTTTTTTATTTATTTCAGCTGAATCTTTGAAAAATCATAGTAAATCACAGAAAAATCATAAAATAGAAAATCTAATTTTGTTGGACTCCACATCAGTAGATCTACATAGTGAACATATAATATAGTATATTTTAGAACAAAGTTTTTTTCTTTAATTTTAAACCTATATTTTTTAATTAAATGGAATAATTCATAATTATAATTTCTATGGTCGAATTATGGTGAAATTTTTATGGTGAGCTTATTATGATATGCTTGAACTGTAGTAAAAATTTGAAAATTATTGGATCATTTATAGATTTATTTATATTTAACAAGCATAAACCTAAGTATAAACTTAAATAAATCTATAACTAAGTTATATATGATCCAATAATTATAAAATTTTTACTACAGTTCAAGCATATCATAATAAGCTCACCATAATTCGACCATAAAAATTATGGTTATGAATTATTCCATTTAATTACAAAAAAAATATAGGTCTAAAATTACAGCAAAAAACTTTGTACTAAAATATATTGTATTATATGTTCACTTTGTGTAGATCTACTGATGTGGAGTCCAATAAAATTAGATTTTCTATTTTATAATTTTTTATGATTTACTATAATTTTTCAAAGATTTAGCCAAAATAAATAAAAAAAGAAAAGACAAAACTATGTTACAAGAGCAAAAACCACCCCCCAAAACCGCCCCAGGGCGTTATTTGCCCGGTTTCGAAAGTTCGGGTGTACAATACCTGGTTTTGTAGTTTAGGGTATAAAGTGCACCAACGTTAATAGTTGGAGGGGAGGGGTTTAGACTTCTTCCGAAACTAAAATGTTAACCTGCATTAGATATGAATCAAGGCGGCATCTATCCAGAATACCAAACACGTCCTATATAAATATGTACAATCTGCATATCTCTTGCTTGCAAGGGATGGCAAGTACTGTTGCAATTAAAGTTTCTTCTCTTCTCCAACAACCAGTGACTCCCTGAACCATTTTAAATTTCTTTTCTCGTGGATTTGCACCAAATCATTTGCTCGGATGCAAAAATCAAAGGGCGGGTTGACTTTCCAAGTTTTCTGGATTCAGTTTAAAATCCAAATGAAATCTCTGGTAGCTGGAAGGAATATATTTTTTTTCTTGCATCCCCATACTTTTGGACTTCCTCTTGGCTCATCCGCATACTTTTGGACTTCGTCTTGGCTTTCCGTAGTCATCATCTCAATAATTTCCTCCATCTAATTAAGTCACAGGGTTCGGTTTTTACTTTCTACACACGTGACACGAAAATAAAAAATAAGACTGTCATCAGACTGCTTAGTACTTTTTAACACAAAAGAAGTTTTCCTTTACCTGCGGTCTACTATTCATCAGATGCATTGGCAATACATGATCTGCAAAGCTTCTGCAGCTCTTTTATTTATTTATTTATTTTAAAAAGAGGCATCACATCACATTTGTCCTCATTGTTACAGATTGGACTTCGGCTTGCCAACCCCAACCCCCTCCATTCTCTCCATGATCTACACGATGCTTTACTTTTTGCCTAAGCGTGTTTTAGACACACGAGGAAAACTATGAGTATGATGTATTAAAAAAATAAAGTAATTGTAAATCGTAGCAACAGGATAGATATCTAAAATGTTTATATGAACGTTGCATTAGCAAATGAATATAGAGCAGAGCAGGTATTATACAAAGGAATTAAATTGAATTGTATATGTGTTAATCATTAAGCCTTGCCTGCCTATAAACAGGGGCAGAGACACCAGAATCGACAGAAGGGGAGGTGCTAACTACCTATAATGTTATGATAATATAGATTATGAGCCGTCCACATGCATGTGGCACACCTATCGTCTCACTCAACTTCTTAGTAGAAGCACATATATGTTGAACCAACGTTTAGTCAAAATCTCATATGAGATTAAAATTATTTTCACCTATCATTTAACATGGATCTCAGAATTTATTTGATTTAATTGAATTAAAAATAGACCAAGCCCAAATAATTAAATCCAACAAAGAAAAGGCTTCAATGATTTCAAAGATTCTAACTGTGAGTATAGATTGATAGGATGGCTAGAGGCTAGTTTGATGTAGGTTATTAATTAGGATTTAGCTCTTTGATCTTTAGGACCTAGTTCTTTTCCAACATTTTTCTCTAAAATTTGTCATATCTGTTGATGAATCATGAATGGAAATGAGGGAGAAGCCAGTTTAGGGGGTGGGGAACGAAAAGGGAGGATAAGATCCTCCAGAGTGTTGTGCTTGAGTAGTGTCTAAACAGAAGAAGAGAGACCGTCTAGACATCACTCCTCACATTGTGGCATGTGGTGCCAATTTTAAGTGGTGCCAACAAAAATTACTCCACCGCCTGGTTCTCCGGAACTGTTTTGTTGCTCCTTTGGCTCTCACATCGGTATGAGGTCCTATGAACGTGAGAGATACATTATTAGCCATAGGTTCCGGGGAGGCTTAAATGGCGTTAGTTCTTATAGTAGGCAAACACTCCAACTACTTTGGCTTTAATTCCTATTCTTTGATGTAAGGACCAAAAATTTGTAGGCATCACTCAATATTATGGAGGGCCTAAATCTGCCCTAGGAATCTGAGATCACCGGCCATCCGGAACGCGACGCTGGATTAGACAGGACTGGTGGACTCGAGTGGGACGGCGCGCGCGAGCAACAGGCCTTTGAGGCCGGTGCTTCGGGCGCTGTTGATCAGAAGCTCAGCGCCGGTGCATCTGCTGTGTTCGTGCTCGACACACACCATTTCCTCACGAAATAGATATGACATGTCGACATTTCAACGTACCGGAGCAAACCGGATGTTCTGGACCTTTATGCTGTTGTCTGCTGACCGACTAAATGGATGCTGCAGACCTAGCCGGAGTATGAACATGGACATGTCCATATATAACCGCGTTGCTTTTTGCTATTAGGCCTCGATGTCCCACAGCACCTTTTCATTGGAACTGTTCCTTTCATATTAATTCGATGAAAATATTAGTACTATATATATGACGAAGAAACTCCATTGATGGACAATAAGGTTAGCTAGATCGATGTACTTTTGACTAGACCATGCATGTTGAAAATCTGAGCTGGGTTAATTTGGATGGCAATTTAAAGACATACTCCCTCGTTCACTAAATAAATCAAAAAAACTTTTTTCATATTTGGCTGAATGTATAGAAAAGTACACAAATATTATTTATGATAATAAATGAGCATAGTATGAATATATATATATATATATATATATATATATATATATATATATATATATATATATATATATATATATATATATTTTATGGTGTATCTAATGATACTAGTTTGTTGTCATAAATTAGCATCCATTTCTTTAAATTCAGTTAAACCTCAAAATGTTTAACTTTAAACAACTCGAGCAATTGATTTATTCAACAATGGAGGGAGTACATGCATAATATAATTATATTGTTAGGGGTTACTTTAGATTATTTTCTAATGCCAGTCGGTAGTATTAGAAATCAAGATTTAGGGGTTATTTTAGAGTACTTCTATAATGACAAAGGTAGGTAATTTTATAGAAAATAAATGGATTCAATGACTATTATTATTATTATTATTTAGTGAAGATTATAGAAGCCAAATGTCCTTCCTTTTCAATAAAAAATTGTAACATTTATCCTGTATTCCATGCCATGAGGATCAAGAGGCTCACTTGGGCCCTCTAATTGGTTGTAATAATATATAGTTAACATTTGTTTGTTGGCACAAGTACCCGACTATCCGTAGTACTAGTTAAGTTTCCTCCAAGAAAAAATAAGTCACTGATCAATTTATCGTTGAGCGTGTGCAAGCTTGTAGGTTTGGTGTACTCGGCTTTCCTGTCCGCGTTCCAGCAGGGTTTGGTGTTAATCTTCTACACGTGAGAACTAGAAAGTCTAGAAAGAGTTTAGTCAAAGCTTGCACTTTCCAAAAAAAAAAAAAAGAGAAAATATGCTTTTCACCAGGGGGGTGGGGGTGGGGGGGAGTTCTTCTGCCTGTCCATATGCGTCACATTGTCAGCGTTTTATTTGTATGGTCTTTCAAAAGGAATTTTTTAAGGAATTTGCTATATTTCTGTCAACAGATTTCTTTGCTTTTTATCTGTCGAATTTTGGACCGTTCGTTTGATTTGAGATCCGTGCTGTCTATTGAGTGTACAACAGTTGTACGGGGGGTCTCCTTTGAAGCCCGCAACCTGCGATTTACCGATGCGTCACTTTCCCCAATCATTATCGGCGCCGTCTGCTCCACGCGGTGGCGCCGGCGGTGGGTGCGGCAAGGCCCCTCACGCTCCTTGTCCATGTCGCCGCCGCTTCTCTTGTGACGCGTCTTCCGCTGAGCTGGGCGGAGCCTTCGGCGCCAGGCGGTGGGTGGGCTATGCCGCAGCGAGCGAGCCATGGTTGGAGCCTTTCTGCGGAGCTGCGCGGCGGCGAGCGGTGGATGGAGCGGGAGCGGGATCCTTGGGCGTCGCCTCCCCGGTGCCGATGGCCGTTGAGGAATCTCGTGGTTTTATTGATTTTGTAAGTGTATTTTGTTCTTCGCATGGTTGTTCGTTGATTTGGATTTTGTATTGAGGAGCTACTGCGTGCTGGTGGGCGAGGGCGGGACAGGGGCTGAGGGTGGGCGATGTGGTAGGCGAGGGCCAGATGCGATGACGTGCGATGGCAGTGCGTTGACGGGGCGGGGGCACTGGGGTTTCCAGTCGACTACGGGGTGTGGCGCTGTGACCAGGGGCAGCGACACGGCGGCAAGCCTTCTTGCTCTGTCCGTGTTTGTCAGTTGCGACCGAGGACAGGGACGGGACGCACCTAGGACACTGGGATTGGGGCCATGGGCAGCTGACCTCCTCTTGTTTCTACCAGTTGTTTAACTATGTGTAGCTGTCGACTTGTCTTCAGATGTTAAGATTTGAGTGGCAAGTATAGCCGGACCTGAGATCTGCAGGATGTGTTGGGTTTTAGAGTTTCAGCAGGCCATCATTCAGATGGTTGCTTTGTTCAGAAACTAGCTCAAGTTTAGGCATCTCCAGAGCTATTCTTTGGAAGTTGCAACGTAGTTGGGAATTAAAAGTTTGATTTGTTTTGGAAGAACTGACTTCTGTGTTGACTTTAGGATGAAGCCATTGGCTTTTTTGTAGTACCACTCTGTTGTCCTGTTGAATATATTTTCCTGCCAATTCCAGTGAATAGTAGATATCCAAACTAAAATGCATGGAAGTTATGTTATCAAATCAGCTTCCAGTGCCTAGCACTGTGATATCAAAGTCGATTGGGTGAGGCGGGATGCTAATTCGGTGGCCCATTGTTGTGCGGGCATGGTTTCAGTCACCGAGTGCGGGCATGGTTTCAGTCACCGAGCACTCTCCGTTTTGGTTAGATTATATCCTAGATTGGCTGAGGGATTTAGCAGCCAATGATTGTAATCCTACCATGATTTAATAAAAGCTCCGTGTTCTAAAAAAATCAGCTTCCAGTGAAACGTAGGCATTCCAATGAATAGAGTGTAAAATGCTCTTGCTTCCAGTGAATTCTGAATTTGTCCGAGTCATTCTCAGCTCTGCTTTTTTGCATGCTTTTTTATTGCTTTTTGTGGATAGTATGAGTTTAAGTGGCACTGGTTGTTGTTGCTATTGTATATGATAGCAGTGCTTCTCGCACACTGAGTATAGTACAGATGTCACATGAAACAGAGATGTGGATACTGGAATCTCTGCAAATTTGTCATGGTTGAGTGCTTCGTACAAGGTGACACATGAAATGTTTTCTATTGCTATTGCTTTCTGTCAAGTAGCAGCATGTGCTTTCTAATGAGTCCTATGATATGAATACTGTGATATTTTTTTGAACATCAGGAGCCCTGTGTTTTCTGCATTTTTCATTCCATCTCAACAATTATGTGAATAACCTCATGGTGTTTTCTTTGGTGAATAGTAGTCCTATTATTTTTAGAAACTTATCAACTTAATTTAAGATCAACAATAACTAATGGTGTTATTGAATGCTATATTCATGAATCATGACCTATAGGAGCCATTATTTGACATTAAAATGTAACAAAACCTCTATCAACTGCAGCCATTGATGATTCGAGGCCCACCATACGTGCCAGGCTCCTTTGGGGTTTCTATGAGAAAATAGCAAAGTAGATTTATATGAATCACGACCTGTAATTTTTGGAGTTTTTATTTTCTATTTAGTTGAGTTGGGTGTATATTTATATGCTTCCGTGCGTGTGCGTCTGTGTGTGTGGGTTTTTTTTTTTTTTTTTTGGGGGGTGGGGGGGGGGGGGTTGGGTGTGGGTGCATGTTGGCATCTGTGTGTGCGCTCATGTGGGTGTTTCTGTGTGTTCGTATTTGTCTTTTGTTGTGTGTTTCTTTTTTTATGGCGTTGATGTTGTGTGGGTTTCTCTCTCTCTCTTTCTCTTGTCTGTGTGTTTTTACTGGGAGGTGCATGATGTGTGTGCGTGTCGTTGTGTGTGTGTTAGTGCATCTGTGTGTATTTCTGTATTTTTTATGTTTATAGTAGATTAATTATGCCTCTTTAGCATTTGTGTGGTTGTGTGTGTGCAAGCTTTTTGTGTGGTTTCTCTTTTTTCTTTTGGTGTTTGAGCTGTTATTGTTGTTTTTGTTATTGCAACTTATTTTTTTCATGTTTATGTGTGAGTGTGAGTGTGGGTGTTTCTGTTTGTGTGTTTTGTCTTTTTTTGTTCGTTTCCTTTTTTTGGAGCAACTGCAGTGTGTGTTTCTCTCTCCGTGTGTTTCTCTCTTTGTTTGTGTGGATTTTTTACTCGGAAGTGCATGATGTGTGTGTATGTGTGTGTGTGTGTGTGAATGTGAGTCTGTGTGTGTGTGTGTGTGTGTGTGTGTGTGTGTGTGTGTGTGTGTGTAGAACTGATATTGCTTTTATTGTCTTTTTTATCCAAAGTGTGTATTTGTCTCTCTCTTTCTGTGTGTGTATGCGTGGTTGTCTTTCTATTTTTTATGGCAATTCATCACTTGTATGCTCTGTGTTGACTACATAATATTTTGTAGGGTCATTGTCAAGTGTCAAAATATCTCATTACTTTTTTGTTTAATCATTTGTTAAATAAATCTGCAGCCGAAGCAGATCCATGGGATCAAGGACTTCCTTCTCACCGTGAGGAGGAAGGACTCCGATTCAGTGAAGATCAAGAGGAGCAAGGATGTTGTCGAGCTCAAGGCGCGCTGCTCCAAGTACTTGTACACCCTCTGTATCTTTAAAGCCGTGACGGCAAATGAGAAATGTTTGATGCTACGTCTTTGAAGCAGTCTCTTGCCTAGGTTAGCATAACTTTTTAATTAACAAGATTGCCTTGAATTTAACCCCTCATTGATGTTTGTTCTATTCAGTTATCTGTTTTTTTAAAGTTATCTGGTTTTGTTGGATTGAATGCCATTTTCTTTTATTTTAGGTATCCGTCAATTAGCTGTCCCTGTGAAGATAAATTGTTTCAAGCCATCTGAGATGTATTCTTGATTAGCGGGTGGCTTGTGGCTAAAACCATGAAATAAATCTGCACGCTTCTGTGTGTGTTATGATGATCAAAATGGAACATCTACATCTCAGTTTGTCGAGAAATAGATTGGCTGAATTTTTGATGGTTTGTTTACAGGTGGGGTTCTTCTCTGGCCACAAGAAGGAGAGCATCTTCAAGTCACTAGATGACCACAGAAGTAAGGTGGGTGTCACTGGGAGTGGCAGAGGCCTAACTGACTCCCAAAGGAGAAGGAAGCATCTGCACCTTAAAGGTGGCTCCAGCCATACAGTGATGACGAGGAATAAACCAAACCGGATGTCACTTTGTTAGCTTGTGAGTGTATCACCAAACAGACATTTCTATGTCTTGTCTAGGGCCGACCTGTCCTTCAGTGCCTGTACTCTTTTAACTTATGGAAGCTAGAAATATCAATGTTTTCAACCATTCTATGTATAGAGATAACGTGCTTCTGTATTCTGTATCTTTTTTCTTTCCTCTGCTATTGGATGTTGGGATGGAAAACCCATTAATAGGTGTATGATTTGCTAAAGTTTGGTTTTGACAGATTTTTATTATATTTATCTGTCAGATTTTTTAGGTGAGCTGTCATGTTTTGGTTGGTCAAAAATCTGACAGATTTTGACTGAAAAAATCTGTCATCAGACATCTAGACAGACCCATTTTTTAATACATGAAGTTGCACACCGACTTTTCAGTTCTTGAAGTATTCACACACATTTAATTTGGTTCATTCACAACTGAAATGTCACGTTGATTAAGAGTCGCATGCTTTGCATTGTCTCTTATAAAACATATAAACACCCTTTTGGTTTCTCTGTTAGAGTTTAGAATAATTTCCATAATTACAAATATATTGCACATTCTCCTATAGTTATTATTCTGTATCTTGTACTCGCTCCACCAAAAAAAACATTGGTTATTCTAAAGTCATCATGTGTTTGATCAAGTATATAATATATCTATGTTACTAAATAAGTGTCATTAGTTAGCATAAAATTTGTTTTACATAGTTACCTATTTTGGAGTGATAAACATTGATAATATTCTCTATAAACTTCGATCAACCTACAATAGTTTTACTTAGGGCAAAGATAGAATGTCTTGTTTTTAGGATAGAGAGAGTTGTAGATATTACGAGATTTATTATTTGAAAACATGAATGTATTGTGAGTATGGATATGTATATATAGCCTCCCAGACAATCTACATAAAATAGGATATTCTGGTCTTAAACAATTTTTGTAATAGAGTCGATCCTACACTTTGGTATATGATATTTCTCCATCTAAGATAGTTTGAAAAAAAATCAAAAAAATTGAATCTCAAAATATATGAACCTAAAACAAATATGTGAGGCACTAGAAAATTTCAAATAAAAATAATCAACAAATAAATTTAGATAAGGCCGTCCACCACAATTTTGGTTTTAACTATGTAAATATTCAAGGTCATTTAGAAATTCAAAATTTTGAATTTCAAATTTATAAACTAAAAACACAAATTTAGGACTATGAATGACTTTAAATAAAAAACTTTTCAACTGCAAAAAATGTAGATTGTGTTGACAACTACAACTTTTCTATAGACCATATCAACATCCAAGGTTGTTTGAAAATTTAAAATTCTCAATTTTTAAAAATGTGAACTTAAAGCAGTAATTTGGGACTCAAAATAATTTTGAATCAAAAACTTTTCAACTACATTGTATTTTGCATCAAGGGTAATAATTTTTGTATAAAATTTGTCTTCATGTGAGTTCATATGGAAAAGTTATGAATTATTTTTTAATGCAACTATTTACCTCTGAAAATTAATTTTAGGGATGGAAGAGTGGTCGTCTCTGCTAATAGCGATTTTCGAATAATAACATTTTAAGTTATTTACCTTTGAAAATTAATTTGTAGAGACGAATATTATAAGATGACCTCCTCTATTAATGAATGATTTCTAGAGACGACCACCTTAGGAATGGGGGCAGAGCCAGGATTTAGATATTAGGGGTGGCAGCTGATGATGTAGTGTCGAGAAAAATATACGATGCCACTGCCAGATCTTGATGTCGGCTTAACAACTTTGATGTTGGCTAAAAAGACTAATAAATCATCTTTAATCTCATGATCTACATAAATACCAATGTTAAATTAAAGATAAAAGAGACTCACGTCATATTATTTATTTAACTATTTTTGCGAATTTAACATTAGACAGTCAAGAGATATAGAAAACCAAGACATGTATTTAATAAAAATAGTCTATAAAAGTAAGAAGACTACAATATATAATTGATTAAGAAGACTTGTTTACTTATAATTTCTCATAATTAGTGAGAACTAATTATATGCACCAATGAAGACTACTCAAAGTTAGGAGGAGCAGCCCCTGCCTGCCCGCTCCCGTGTCTCTGCCCTAACTTAAGACGTCTGAAATATTTTTTAAGGCCACCAGACAATTTATGGAGACGTTGCTAGATATGTATGTCTCTATTAATCAGAGAAGTTGTCTCCTAAAGTTCTCCTCTCACAGAGGTGTACCCGGCAAACTTTCCGTTACTCACCGCGCACACATTAGGAGCTCAATGGGTAACGTCTACGGGTTATCTAGGAGGCTCCATCTCCAATTAGTATCAAATGTTTCACAAAACGCTTTACGAAACCTGCAAGTGTTTGAGGATCGCCTGTTGACACTGGTTAATTGTCATGGTCCACTTTCACTATCGGTGGCGAAACCGGCAGTGATGAGGTCTTTGGAGCCGGCTGGGATGAGCATTGTATATATAGTATTATGTGTTCTATTTCCAAAACTTTGAAACTTAATGAAACCGGTGTTGAGGGTCCAATCTCGTACATCGCAATTTTTTAGAATTATCGTACATCACAATTGATTGCTATAGCTAAGCTACGGAACAATAATATAACACTGTTGTTTCAGTCGTCAATGCAGTTGTACGAAGCACTCTAGATGATAATATGATACTATTGTCAACGTCTCATCTCAACGATAAAATGTAACGTTCCATCGGGGTTTGGGGTGGCTTAGCCGCCGGGTCCACGGCTAAGACGGCTAAACTACTGGGCAGTGGCGGGTAAAAAAACGAATCCCGTAAAAAAACTACTGGCCGGTGGCGCACCAGAGACTCCAAATACTGTAGAATTATTAAGCAGAAGCTATCCTATACAGCAGGTGCCCATGTCCCATGTGGGACGTCCTACCAGTTTTGCCAGAATGCGAACCACATATATTTCAGGCCAGCAATTCGGTGGCTGCAGATTCACAGCATCCTCATGGCACAAAAACAATCAAATTTCAACGCTGATGTAGATGTAGCGGCTGTTCTGTTCGTGTGCAACTACATTTTTTTCACAGATTGGTCGTTGCTTGTGAGATATGACATGCTCGCCTGGTTCAGCTAATAAATAGCTATGCAGCACACTCCTGAATCGGACACTTCAACCGGAACAAATTGGATGTCTTCTGTAAGTCTGTAGACGTAACCTGTTGTTGATGGGTTGATGCTGGGCTATCATCAATTCAGCATGTCTAGACTCCGAACCACGTCGCTTTGGTATTTTGCGGCCTCTTTTTTTGTGAAAAAAAATGGAAGTTGAGTTGATGCTCTAGTGCCTTTTCAATTATTATAATTGTACTAGCTGATCTGTGTACTAGCACGTCTCATAATTTGATGTCACAAAATTTCTTTTTTTTTAAAGGATTATGTTCAAACTTTCTGTTTATATTTATTTTTAGAGTTATAGATTGTAACACCAACTGACCCACAGCTTAAGCATTTCACAAAATACTATGTTAGTCACCTACTTCTTAAGCATTTTTGGTGGCTTGGCTAAAATAAGATCAAGTATAGTATCTGTTCTTAGAACTCACCCCCGCGTTGTCTCTGAGGCGACACGGGGGAACCCGCCGCCACCGCCCCTCAAGGCCTCCGAGGGCCACCCCGCGGCCTGGGCGGCGGCGGGCCCGCTTCCCTTCCTCAGCCTCATCCTTTCTTCCTCCTCGTCCTCCCCATATTCTTCCCAGCAGTTCCCCCCCTCATCTATCTCCATTGACAGCTGCGGCAGCCGTCCAGACGGGAGGATCCGGCCCTCTGGTGGGCCGTTCAGTCGGCTTCGGGCTTGGGGCAGCCGTGTGGACAGCGCCTGCGGCTGGGGCTTCTTGGGTGACGGCGGCTAGATCTGGATGATGAGGACATCCTCCACTATTACCCGCTGGCAAAGACGCAACAATGGGCCAAGTGGCCCAGTTGTAGTTGGGCGGCGACCGTGTGAGCCTCTAAATAATCCCACCTTGCTTAGCTTGGGAGGAGAAAGCCACCTTAAAAGGGAGAGCCACCCTTCCCCCATCGGACTAGTCTTTTAGGGCGATTGGGCCTTTTCTGGAAGGGGTGCGCCGGGCGCGGTGCTAAGATTGCCGAGACGCAACAAGAGGCCCTAGTGGCGTTGTAGCCGGATCGGTGCGTCGTAATTTCGGCCGTCGGTACTAAGATTGCAGGATTCGGGGAATCCGGATCGGTGTGTCGGGCTTTTCATCCAACCCCACCGGGCCGGATGCATCATTTGGTATCGAGCTGGGCCCTTGTTTAAGGGGTGAGAATGATGAGGACATCCTCCACTATTACCCGCTGGCAAAGACGCAACAATGGGCCAAGTGGCCCAGTTGTAGTCGGGCGGCGACCGTGTGAGTCTCTAAATAATCCCACCTTGTTTAGCTTGGGAGGAGAAAGCCACCTTAAAAGGGAGAGCCACCCTTCCCCCATCGGACTAGTCTTTTAGGGCGATTGGGCCTTTTCTGGAAGGGGTGCGCCGAAGTGCGGTGCTAAGATTGCCGAGACGCAACAAGAGGCCCTAGTGGCGTTGTAGCCGGATCGGTGCGTCGTAATTTCGGCTGTCGGTGCTAAGATTGCAGGATTCAGGGAATCCGGATCGGTGTGTCGGGCTTTTCATCCAACCCCACCTGGGCCGGATGCATCACTGGATCTGACCGCCAACCCCTACGGCGGTTGATCTGGACGGTGACCGATTCCAACGCCCGGCAGTCGGTTCACGCAGTGGCAGTTTGGGCGAAACCCTGCCTAGCATCTTTCACCGGGCGGCCGGCGGTGGTACCCGACCGCGTGCCACGCACCTTGCTAAAAGCGTCGGCGAAGCTATTGCGCCCGTGGGTGTTCAATAACTGGGGTGAAAACCTAGCCTGGTTTCTCCAGGCCGGCAGCGGTGGCGCAGTTGGCGCGTCGTCAAAGTTGTTGTTTGCCAGGGCCGGGATGTCCTACCATATGTTACCCTACTACGCGGCTCAAGACGAAGGTGGCGCTCGATGGTGTAACAGCTCGGTTTTTGGTGGGCAGGCTTGCATCTGCACCAAGAGCTCTGTATTGTTGCCTTGAAAAAAGCATCCAGTCTTTAATGGTGGTCGGTGTCCAACGTTTTCAGTATCTTTTTAGGTTTGACAAACGTGTTTTTGACATCTTTGTCTTAACGTTGATGATCTTATTATAGGGGAATTATCATCACGTTCATGATCTTATTCTAGTGGAGTTTGACATCACGGAGCAAGCCTATTTGTCGCGTAGGACTACTCAAGCTCCTTGTTGGGGATATAAATTTTCTGTCAGTTTCTTTTTTTTTTAATTTTTAGTTGTAATAATTTGGCCTGATTCTACCAACGGGTAGATGAAGCCGAATAGTTTCTATCCTTTATCTTAAAAAAAGAGCACTAGAGATAAGTTTGAACTTATTGAGAATCTTTTCATAAGTTCCGAGAACACTCTATGGTCTTTTAGGGGGTATTTATAGCATTCACCGCGAGATATAGCCGTTGGTATATTTAGTTTCCCTACTAAATTTTAGTCCCTATCCCATCAAATATTTAGGCACATATATAAAGTATTAAATAGAGTAAAAAATAACTAATTACACAGTTTGTGAATATTTTACAAGATAAATTTTTTAAGTCTAATTAGTCTATAATTTGGCGACGTTAATATTCACCAAAAACACCACCGGGGTTGTCTTTGTCTACCACATGTACTAGTCATTATGGTAGCTGCTGCCAACCGTGGGGGTGCCCTTCCACCATGCTGCTTCTCCTGTAGTCACTAAAGAAATTAATTCGTGGCTCGGATCCTTCTACAAAACCTTTTAAGTAGCACATTGGTTCTTCGGTGTCTATCACCGGACATTTTTGAACCTTTGGACACTACCGGAATCCGGCTCTTTGCGAGTGCCGTATGGTTTGCCGAGTGTTTTTTTCTCGGGCACTTTCGGCAAAGAAGCCTTTGCCGAGTGCCAAATAAAAAACACTTTCGGCAAAGCGGCTGTTTGCCGAGTGTCAAAAAAACACTCGGCAAAGAGGCTCTTTGCCGAGTGTCAAAAAATACACTCGGCAAAGAGCTCTTTGCCGATCTTTGCCGAGTGTCTTTTTTTTTGCACTCGGCAAAGAAAATTTAAAAAGCACATTTTGGAGCAATAAATTAATTCAAAAAAAAAAATTTCAACTACAAATTTGTATAACTTTTCAAGATCTACAACTTTTATTTTGATCATTTCTTCATTTGATAAAATAAAAATAAATTTGTTCACAAATCTTACGTCTCTCTCTTGTAATTTATGAAACTACAAGAGAGAGAGATAAGATTTGTGAATAATGTTAGAATCACCATGTCGGATGAACAAATGATCAAATAACTAAAATAAACTTTATAGATTTTAAGAAGTTATAAAACTTTGTAGTTGACGATTTTTTTTCATTTGAATTTATCTTGTTATCCAAAAAACAGCAGTGCGTATTTGAAAATTTTAAAATATGAATTTTTCAAACGACCTCGGATAGAAAAATGACTCAAATAAACTTTGTAGATCTCAAAAAGTTATGAAACTTTGTAGTTGGCAACTTTTTTATTTGAATTTATCTTGACATGCAAAATTAAGTCTCAGTATTTGAAAATTTTAAAATTTGAATTTTTTAAATGACCTCGGATGAAAAAATGATCAAAATAAACTTTGTAGATCTTAAAAAGTTATAAAACTTTATAGTTGGCAACTTTTTTATTTGAATTCATCTTGTCATGCAAAACTACGTCTGAATCCGCTCAAATTTAAAATTCAAATTTTGTAAACGACCTCGGGGCGGCGCCACTCCCTAAATGAAAATTGTAGATCTCAAAAAATTGTGAAACTTTGTAGTTGATGACTTTTTGATTTGAAATCGTTTAGGATCTCAAATAAGCAATTTACTCTCGATTTAGTATAATATATGAGGAACTAATACGGAATCTAGACATAAGTGACAGTGTGGTGCGGTGGTAAGGCGTAAGAGACGCCGCGAGGGAGAGGTTGCGGGTTCGAATCCCGCCGGCCGCAAAGTGTTGAAAAAATCGTGGAAAAAAAAGACCATGGCTGGGAGGAAGTGGTCGCTGCTCGGTGGCGGCCTCTCCCAAAAAAAAAAAAAAAAAATTTTTGCTATTTTTTGGGTTATTTTCGACTTTTATCTTTGCCGAGTGTATGTCTTTGCCGAGTGTTTTTTGGCACTGGGCAAAGCCTTTGCCGAGTGCCCGAAAAAGACACTCGGCAAAGTGGCCTTTGCCGGCACTTTTTTGCCGAGTGCCTTTTGTCGAGTGTTTTTAAATGCATTTTTTAGTCCTTTGCCGAGTGTTTTTGACACTCGGCAAATCCTTGAAATCGGTAGTGGGAAAACCTTCTGCAGAAACCCAAATTTCTATGTTTTCACCGTTGATGAAAACCAGGATGATTTCACCATCGGTTTTTATCGTAAATAGCTATTGGCGAAAATCATTTTTACCGTCAATTTTACAATTGTATTCAAAACGACAATGACATTGATAGTTTTAAAGGCGTCACCTAGGTGTCGGGCGATTTCCCATGTGAGGCATCGGGCTCACCGTGGCTTTGCGTCCGTATGGCACTTGCCTTAGTCACCAAGGCGCCGTAAAGGCGTCGGACGATGTTGCACTCTTGAAAAGGCGCCACGCGTGGAAGGGAAAGGGATGCGCGGGTGAAAGGTGCTTTGCCACAGGGAGGGGAAGTGGCGTGGATAAGTGGAAAACACATCGCGCTCGCAGGGGATGAAAACACGTAGCACGAGTAGGAGAAGGGACGCACGGGAAGAAAAGATGTCGCACTAGCAATCGCAACCCATCCATGCAGCTCACTAGTTGAGAGGGAGAGAAAGAGAGGGGGGGAGGAAGGAAAATAAAATAGTAGTGAAGCTGATGAGGACATCACTCCTTCAGATACACTCAATGATCCTCCGCTGAATATTTAAGGCCCAATCGCCCTAAAAGACTAGTCCGATGGGGGAATGGTGGCTCTCCCTTTTAAGGTGGCTTTCTCCTCCCAAGCTAAGCAAGGTGGGATTATTTAGAGGCTCACACGGTCGCCGCCCGACTACAACTGGGCCACTTGGCCCATTGTTGCGTCTTTGCCAGCGGGTAATAGTGGAGGATGTCCTCATCATTAGCGAGTTGCTGAGAATGAAACTAAACAAGCTTCTACACCTGACAAGCAGCACATAGCTAAATTGAAACATCATGTTATGCTTGCAAATAAATCTGATCTTGCTCAAGTCGATGATATATATTATGCTTTGGTATGCAAAGATGCTTTATTTTCTATTGATGACATAGCTAGCATTTTGCCACCCTCTGTCACTAACCTTTTGCGAGAGTACGAGGGACATTTTTCTGGCCGAGGTACCTCCGGGACTTCCACCCATTCGAGGGATCGAGCACCGATTGACTTAATTCCCCGGCGAGTCTACCAAACCGAGCTGCCTATCGTGCCAATCCCGAGGAGACTAAGGAGATTCAGCGCCAAGTCCAAGATCTTTTGGACCGCGGGTATGTACGTGAGAGCCTTAGTTCTTGTCTTTGTTCCAGTCATTTTGGTTCCTAAGAAAGATGGTTCTTGGCGTATGTGTGTTGATTGTAGAGCCATTAATAATATTACTATTAGATATCGTCACCCTATTCCTAGGCTTGATGACATGCTTGATGAGTTGTGTGGCTCTGTAATTTTCACAAAGATTGACTTGCGTAGTGGCTACCACCAAATTAGAATGAAACTTGGCGATGAATGGAAAACGGCTTTCAAAACTAAATTCGGGTTGTATGAGTGGTTAGTAATGCCTTTCGGTTTGACTAATGCACCTAGTACTTTCATGCGCTTAATGAATGAGGTTTTAAGAGCTTTCATTGGTCGATTTGTGGTAGTTTACTTTGATGATATACTGATTTTCAGCAAGTCTTTGGATGAACATATGGAACACTTACGTGCTGTTTTTTTTTAATGCTTTGCGCGATGCACGTTTATTTGGTAACCTTGAGAAGTGCATCTTCTGTACGGATCGAGTCTCTTTTTCTTGGCTATGTTGTTACTCCACAGGGGAATTCAAGTGGATGAGATGAAAATTGAAGCCATAAGGAGTTGGCCACTTGCCTACAAGCATCACACAATGTGAGAAGTTTTCTTGGTCTTGCAGGTTTCTATCGTCGCTTTGTCAAGGATTTCAGCGCCCTTGCTGCCCCATTGCATGAGTTGACAAAGAAAGGTGTGGTGTTTCATTGGGGTAAGGCACAAGAGGCGTCCTTTGACACTTTGAAGGATAAGCTTACACACGCACCATTGCTGCAACTTCCTAACTTTGGTAAGACTTTTGAGCTCAAATGTGATGCTAGTGGAGTTGGCATTGGAGGTGTTTTGATGCAAGAAGGTAAGCCTTGTTGCATACTTTAGCGAAAAAATTGCATGGTCCTGTTCTTAGTTACTCTACGTATGATAAAGAATTGTATGCACTTGTATGCGTTCTTTAGAGACGTGGCGTCATTATTTGTGGCCTAAAGAATTTGTTATACATTCGGATCATGAATCGCTTAAGTATCTTCGTTCTCAAAATAATCTGAATCGTAGGCATGCTAAGTGGGTTGAATTTATTGAATCTTTTCCTTATATTATTAAACATAAGAAGGGGAAAGGATAATGTGATTGCTGATGCCTTGTCTCGACGCTATGCTTTCTTGTCCCAACTTGATTGTAGGATTTTTTGGACTTGAATCAATAAAAGAACAATATTTGCTTGATCCTTCTTTTAAAGATGTCTTTGCTGAATTGTAAAGAGGGACGTACTTGGAACAAGTTTGTGATCAATGATGGTTTTGTGTTTAGAGCTAACCGTCTATGTATTCGGTTGGTTCCGTTCGTCTCATGTTGTTGCGGGGAAGCACATGGAGGAGGTTTGATGGGACATTTTGGTGCTAAAAAGGCGGAGGATATGCTGGCCACACACTTCTTTTGGCCAAGGATGAGGAGAGATGTTGAGCGGTTCGTGGCACGCTGCCCCCCACATGTCAAAAAGCTAAGTCTCGCTTGAATCCACATGGTTTGTACATGCCTCTTCCTGTTCCCTCTATTTCTTGGGCGGATATTTCGATGGACTTTGTTTTAGGATTGCCTAGGACTAAGAGGTGGAGGGATAGCATTTTTTTGTTGTTGTAGATCGATTTTCTAAGATGGCTCATTTTATACCTTGTCATAAAAGTGATGATGTTTGTTCTTATTCTGACCTCTTTTTCAAAGAGATTGTTCGCTTGCATGGTATGCCTTGTACTATTGTTTCAGATCGCGATGCAAAATTCTTGAGTCATTTTTTGGCGTACTCTTTGGAATAAGTTGGGTACGAAATTGTTATTTTCTACAACTTGTCACCCACAAACCGATGGCCAAACAGAGGTAGTAAACCGCACTTTGGGCACAATGTTGAAAGCTATTTTGAAGAAAAATTTAAAGATGTGGGAGGAATGTTTGCCTCATGTGGAGTTTACTTACAATCGGGCGATACATTCTACTACTAAGGTAAGTCCTTTTTAGGTGGTGTATGGTTTTAACCCTCGTGCTCCCATTGATCTTTTGCCTTTACCTACCACTGAAAGAACACATAGTGATGCTAGTGCACGTGCTGAATTTATTCGCAAGTTGCATGAAACAACTAAAGAAAATATCGAAAAGATGAATGAAAAGTATAGAACTGCTGGAAGTGAAGGTAGGAAAGAAATTAAACTTGAACCAGGCGATTTGGTATGGTTACATTTGAGAAAGGATAGGTTTCAGGCTGCGTAAGTCTAAATTAATGCCAAGAGCTGCTGGTCCTTATAAAGTAATTGAGAAAATAAATGATAATGCATACAAACTTGAGTTGCCACCCGAGTTCGGGGTTAGTCCTTCTTTTAACATTGCAGATTTGACACCATACTTGGGAGAAGAAGATGAGCTTGAGTCGAGGACGACTCCGATTCAAGAGGGGGAGGATGATGAGGACATCACTCCTTCAGATACACTCAATGATACTCCGCTGAATATTTAAGGCCCAATCGCCCTAAAAGACTAGTCCGATGGGGGAAGGGTGGCTCTCCCTTTTAAGGTGGCTTTCTCCTCCCAAACTAAGCAATGTGGGATTATTTAGAGGCTCACACGGTCGCCGCCCGACTACAACTGGGCCACTTGGCCCATTGTTGCGTCTTTGCCAGCGGGTAATAGTGGAGGATGTCCTCATCAGAAGCACCTGAGCCACTCCTACCCCTTCCACTCAGTCGATTCGGAGCTCCTGCAGCAACGTCGCGCCCCCCTGCATTCGCGTTTCCGACCTCTGCTCCGTCAGCCTTGTCTGAGAGAGCGAAAAAGGGAGAGGGAAAGGAAGGAGAGGATGATGAGAGGAGAGAGCGGCTGCGCTCCTCAAATCCTGCGGCCCGGCAGTGGCGCCCAGCGCCAAGTCTTTCCTAGCTACTGGCGAGGTTGGTCGTCCGCGCGACTATGATCCATCTGCAACCTGGTCTAGGACCAAATCTCATTCCACCCGCCACGCGAGCCGCGGCGGTCGGGCTCTGCAACTCTGCTACATTCAGTTCGCGATTGGCAGGTATAACGTCCCCTCCTCTTTCCTGTACTGCTCGTTGTGGCTCTGCTCCTCCTCCCTCTTCTTCCCCCTCTTCTCATGCTCGGCTCCTTCCTATACCACTCTGATGTACTTTGCTCACTCTGCTATGGAAGGTTGGAGTACGAGTATGGCATCACCTCGCCACGCGCCTAACTCGCCTAGATGTTTGGAAGGAGGTGGAGCATCGCACCTCGTCTTACCGCCTTAAAAGCTACAGTAGCACTACCAACGGTTTTAATAATATAATAAATCCCGCAGCAAAAATGTGGTTGAATTTTTTTAATGTTCGTTACTTGTTTTGTTCTTTGGTCTCTTCTTCGGCTTTCTCGACTCTCTGCATGTTAATTTCCATGCATGTACATCCCTGGACCTGAAGTAAAATAATTCCAATAGATAAGATAACCACTACTCTTGACAAATTTTCTTGCTGACCTCCCAAATCTTTCAATGATGATGATGTGTCTACTAGACTTCTCGAGTGATCAAGTCGTAGTACTAGTAGTAGTTAAATTTGTTTCTTCAATGATAAAACAATGGAGGGCCCCGCATCGACACGTACGGCGCGCACCGCGCAGTGGCCGCTGATTTAATCTGGAACACGAAAGCCAAGCTTCACTGCACCATTCGCCATCGGATTGGATAGTATAGTCAACCAGTAGAACGCGCTAAAACGTGTAGTTTTTGCCTATAAAACCCCCGACCCGATGCCTGGTCTTCTCACCATTTCAATCATCCAAAACCGTCCCATACCCTTCTCCCTCTTCCTCGAACCGCAATGGGGACTCGGGCGCGGGTCCTCGCGCCATGGGCGGTGCTGCTGCTCGCGCTGCAGCTCGCCGGTGCCTCCCATGTCATCCACCGGAGCCTGGAGGCCGAGGCGGCGCCGCCGTCGGTGCCGGCCTCCATTGTCAGCCCCCTGCTCCGGACGGGATATCATTTCCAGCCGCCAATGAACTGGATCAACGGTATGCTAGCTACTCCTCTTGAAGTTGGATGGATCACCCCTCCCGCTTGGCCTCGCTACTTTTGCGCCTTTTGCTTGCTCTTCTAATTAATCTCTCTCTGCTTTCAAGCTACCCATGCGTTGCTCATGTTGCTTGCTGCACAACAAGCGATTAAATTGTGTGAGAGAATGCTAGGGAGTAGGAATGGAGAATCATACGCCATGCGCCCATGCCGGTGATAATAATAATTATACTAATTTGATCTCCTCTTGTCAGCATCCCCATGCATGGAGATCTGTCAAATAAATCACTCCTGTATCTTGGCAAAGCAGCAAGAAAATGCAGCCATATAGGAGAAATCAAAATTAGTCTTTTCTAAGCCCGGTTGTTCACATGGAGCTTGCTGCATGTAGTTGTTTTCTTTGTCCTGTCCCCAGAAAAGTCTAAGCTGCAAGCTGTTGATTGAGCTTTGACGGTAGCGTATAGCCGGACAAACGACCAAGACTTGCAGCTAAGCAAAGCCGTGTGGTACGGTGGTTAAATACAATAATAATACAGATGCTCGATCTGTGTTTGATTAAGTACTATGCTGATGGTTCTTGTGCTGTTCGTTTTCATGCCGGTCAGAAGCTTTGTTCTAACATGGTGTTGTTTTCTGTCCTTGTTGGCGGTTCTGATTGCTGGGACGGCGGCGAAACTCATCGGTTGCAGACCCCAACGGTACGCCTTTATTTTACCCGGCCAGTTATCTTAATCTCTTATCCCTGTGTTGTGCTGCCTGCTAAGTAGATCTATATGTAATAAAGTCTGCAAGTATCATGAACAGCTGTACACACCTGTGTTACTCTGTTTCTTAATTAATCGTGGGAGGATGAAATAGCGCATTCAAAAATAGTACATGCCCCTGGTGCCCCGCAGACTCCGCATGAGGAGGCAGCCCGTAGGGGATGTGTCCTTTTCCTATGGGCTCTGGGCTCCACAGTAAGTCAATATAACATGTGTAGTATATTATGGTTTACAGTAGCTCATAAGAAGGGAAGAATCATCTACATATATTAATTAAGTGACGTAACAGCTGGTGGGTGCAAGTACATCATGAGGGATAGAAGTTGACTTTAGCAACTCCAAAGAAAGAAATCAAAAGATTCTAGTATATTAGCCAAATATATAGAGTTATTAGTTTTTCTTTTAAATTGAAAAAATAGAAAAAGAACAGCATATATATAGTGGTGATGAAATACTGAGAGAATAATAAATATCTTTGGTAACTGCATGCATGCATGTGTGCAGCTCCAATGTACTACAAGGGATGGTATCACCTGTTCTACCAATACAACCCCAAGGGCGCGGTGTGGGGGCAACATCGTGTGGGCTCACTCGGTGTCACGCGACCTCATCAACTGGATCGCGCTGGAGCCCGCCATCTACCCGAGCATCCCCTCCGACCAGCACGGCTGCTGGTCCGGCTCGGCGACGCTCCTCCACGACGGCACGCCGGCGATCCTGTACACGGGGATCAACCGGCCGGACATCAACTACCAGGTGCAGGTCCTGGCGTTCCCCAAGAACAAGTCGGACCCGCTGCTCCGGGAGTGGGAGAAGCCCGCGGCGTACAACCCGGTGGCGACGCCGGTGGGCGGCATCAACGCGACGCAGTTCCGCGACCCGACGACGGCGTGGTACGCCGACGGGCACTGGCGGATGCTGGTGGGCAGCGTGCGGGACACCCGCGGCATGGCGTTCGTGTACCGGAGCCGGGACTTCAAGACGTGGAAGAAGGCCAAGCACCCGCTGCACTCGGCGCTGACGGGGATGTGGGAGTGCCCGGACTTCTTCCCGGTGTCCGGGCCGGCGCTCCAGGCCGGGCTCGACACCTCGGCGCCCGGCGCCAAGTACGTGCTCAAGAGCAGCCTGGACCTCACGCGCTACGACTACTACACCATCGGGTCGTATGATAAGAAGAAGGACCGGTACTACCCGGATAACCCCAACGGCGACGTCTACCACCGGCTCCGCTACGACTACGGCAACTTCTACGCGTCCAAGACGTTCTACGACCCGGCGAAGCGGCGGCGCGTGCTGCTCGGCTGGGCTAACGAGTCGGACAGCGTCCCCGACGACAAGGCCAAGGGCTGGGCCGGCATCCATGTACGTCGTCGTCGTCGTCTTCTTCTAGCTAGTACTTGCTAGACTACTAGAAATTTCAAAGCGTTGAGTCGCTGGCCACGGATCGGACGGCTGACTTGTTTGACTGCCTGTACGTGCGTGCGTGCAGGCGATCCCAAGGAAGATCTGGCTCGACCCCGCCGGGAAGCAGCTGCTGCAGTGGCCCATCGAGGAGCTTGAGAAGCTCAGAGGAAAGCCCGTCACTGTGGGCGGCAAGGTAGTGAAGCCCGGCCAGCATTTTGAGGTCACAGGCATCGCAACTTACCAGGTTAGTGTGTTAGTTTACTCTACTTTCGAATTCGATGGATCATAAACTGTTTTTTTTTAAAACAATAAACTTTCATTCGTGTGAATATACTCTATGTCCTATCACGGGCGCACACTATTTTGGCACCGCGAAGAACGAACAACAACTGGTGCTAGCTAGCTAGCTAGGTACATACTCTATGTCCTATCACGGGCGCACAATAGTGGTAGTCAAGCTTCGCAACTTGTCGGAAGTATGCTAGTAGCACTGTTGCAATCAAGGGGGCCATGCTTGTCTAGTCCAGCCAAGATCCGATGGCGCATGCCTTGTCGGCGGTGATACCCGACGTTACACACGCCCCCCCATGCTTTGTCTGTCTCAGCCACTTGCAAACACCGGTATACGGCGGGTCTCCTCCTGTCCTCGCCGTCGCAGCATCGTCTCGATCTCTTCCACCGCCTTCCTTCTCTGCTGCTTCACACAAACACTTGGTTTCTGATTTCAAGTTTGAACAATCTTCAGCGTCACACGCACACATACCTGTCGCGTAACAAGTCACCAACCAGGACAGGAGAAGAAGAAATCTTAGGAAACAATGCACAGACAAATTAATCGTCAGCTCACGTATTAATTGATGTCACGTGTCACCACTGATTAAATTACATTGACTGACAAAGCCAATCTACTACTTTCTGAAATGTTTTGTTCTTCCGGAGAGTGAAACTGAAAGATGCCTAGCTACTACTATTGTGTTGTTGACCCATGCATTATATTATCGATGGATCTTGTGATGGCAGTCTGACGTGGAGGTGAGCTTCGAGTTGGAGGTGCCGAGCCTGCTGGACAAGGCGGAGGTGTTCGACCCGGCCTACGACAACGACGCGCAGAAGCTGTGCGGCGTCAAGGGCGCCGACGTCAAGGGCGGGGTGGGGCCCTTCGGCCTGTGGGTGCTGGCCTCTGCCGACCTGCAGGAGAAGACGGCCGTCTTCTTCAGTGTGTTCAAGGACGGGTACGGCAAGCCCAAGGTGCTCATGTGCACCGACCCCACCAAGTATGGCCACCTACTCTCTCTCTCTCTCTCTCTCTCTCTCCATGCATTCTTCCCCCTTCTCGCATCACAACAACCATATTGCACATGTGCATACACATAGAGGGGTACATGTATGCCCCCACAACGTAGACGCATATACTTCTTCAGATTGCAATGTTTGCATAGAACTGATTGGAATGGCTTGTTTTTTCTCTCTTGTGTCGAGCAGGTCATCTCTTAGTCCAGATCTGTACAAGCCGACCTTCGCGGGTTTCGTGGACACTGACATTTCAAGCGGGAAGATTGCTCTTAGAAGCTTGGTATGTACAGACTAACACCTGCAAAGGAAATGTCACAATTGTTGACTGCTGCCAAGCAATTGGTTTATTATTACTTGACTGATTCTTATACTATTATCTTGTTGCTGTTTGTTTCCTTGTGCGACATATGGCATCTATGTATATATACAGATCGACCGGTCCGTGGTGGAGAGCTTCGGCGCGGGAGGCAAGACTTGCATCCTGTCACGGGTCTACCCGTCCATCGCCATTGGAAAGGATGCTCACCTCTACGTTTTCAACAATGGTGAGGTGGACATCAAGGTGTCAAGCCTGACTGCCTGGGAGATGAAGAAACCGCTCATGAACGGCGCCTAGAAGAGTGACTTTATTCGTTTTTCTTCAACGCCTGCTAGTAGCTGCCAAACAAAATTGATTATTAATTGTTGAGGTCTTTTCATTTTCGCCATTCATCTATAGAAGTGACGACTAGTAGTTTGAGTTGTTTGCCTTCCATCGGCTGGATTATTCTTCTTCTCATGTGTGTGTACACACAAATAGGAGTCCAAAGCTTTACGTGCTCAGCTGTCCGGCAAAGAGAGAAATTGATTACGCTTCTTCTTGTACAATAATATGAGATGAATAAAAGGCTCTGCTAATTTTACACTGTCAAGTAACAAAGTCCAGAGCTCAGATGAAAATATATAATTCTGTCGTTTGTGAGTATCTATACAATTCTATCTTTTTTTTTACAAATATTTATAATCTTCTATTGAATACTTTGACTACTAATTGAACTCAGATTAAAATAGTTCAACTCCATTCGAGATTGTTTTAAAATTTTTTAAAAACTAAATCTCAAAATATGTAAATTTAAAACAAATACTTTAGACAGTAAACAACTTTAACATAAAAACTTATCAACAAAAAAATCAGATGAGATCGAGAAGTACAATTTTGGTATCAACTATGTGAACGTTTAAGGTCGTTAAGAAATTTTAAATTTTGAATTTCAAAATCTATGAACTTAGAAGGCAAAATAGCCAAATTCATCCTCAAACTATCGCCAAAAGCTTCAGTTTGGTCCCTAAACTACGAAAACGGCCGTTTTAGTCCTCAAACTTTCACAGCCGGCTCAATTTCGTCCCTAAATTATGAAAATGACCGTTCTCGTCCTCAAACTTTCGCACCCGGCTCAATTTCGTCCCTGGTCCGACGTGGAGCGTCCACGCTCTCACCTTGTCATCGCCCGAAGTGGTGGAATCAGAATGATTTATTCTTATTTCAACCGGGTTGCAACTAGTTGTAACTCTTCAATACAACATCCGATGAAGATGATTTTTATATAAAAATCGTAGATCTCGATAATATCTACAACTTTCTAGTTTTAATATTTTTATTTAAGGACATTAAGATACTTAAAAGTTAATATTAAATGTTAACACCATAATAATTACCTGCTTTGCTTCTTGTAATTTGATTCAAATTTCTTTGTTAAAAATTTAATATATTTTTTATAGATCTATTGCTGTAAAATAATCGCGTTAAAAAATTGTAGCACCATAATAATCGCGTTCTATCGCTTGCCGCATTAGAAAATTAATATATTTTTTTGTATAGAGTTAAATGAATATACTTTTTATACCGTTTCAAAAGTGATTTTCTAATTTCGAGAGACGCTTTCAGAAACAGCAGTTGAATCAAATTACAAGCAGCATCAGGTAATTATTATGGTGCTAAAATTTTATATTAACTTTTTGAGCATCTTAAGTTCCTCAAATAAAAAACATTAAAACTAGAAAGTTGTAGATACTATCGAGATCTACAGTTTTTATATAAAAATCATCTTCATCGGATGTTGTATTGAAGAGTTACAACTAGTTGCTACTAGTTGGAATAAGAATAAATCGCTTGCATGCTTTCAAACCGATTCCAACCGACTGGCGATGACGCGGCGAAGCCAGCAGAAGCGCCCCACGTCGAACCCGGGGGACTAAATTGAGCTGGTTAAGAAAAGTTTGAGAACGAGAACTATTGTTTTCATAGTTTAGAGACGAAATTGAGCCGCCAATGAAAGTTTGAGGACTAAAACGACCGTTTTCGTAGTTCAGGGACCAAACTGAGTTTTCGGCGATAGTTCGAGGACGAATTTGACAATTCCGCCAACTTAGAACACAAATTTAGGACTTGAATCACTTCAAATGAGAAAACCTTTAACTACAAAGGTGTATATTGTATTGAGAACTTCAACTTTAGTATAGACTACATCAACATTCAAGATTTTTTAGAAAATTTAAATTTCAAAATCCTTAAACTTAAATAATATTTTAGGACTCTAAGCAGTTTCAAATAAAAAAATTCAACTTCAAAGTTTTATAGTTGTAGATTGTGCCAAGGGCTATAATTTTGATATAAAGTTTATCTTCATCTGAGTTTATATGAAAAGGTTAAGAATTATGTTTTATTACAACTATTATTTTTTATTATAACTGTTTATATAGACATCCTAAAATATATATCTCTGAAAATCGATTTTTAAAGACAGACACTTAGAATGTCTGCCTATGTTAATAGCGATTTTTTTTCAATGTTCATCTCCCTTAGAATGTCCATATATGTTAATAGCAATTCTCAGAGACAACTCTAAAAATTAATTTATAGAGACAAGCATTCTAAGGCGACTATCTATTAATTGATGATTTTCATAGACAATCGTCTTAGGACACCCATCTCTCGGATGTGCGCATTTTGCTGGAGATCGTCCAACCATTTTTTAAGACAGCCCCTGAATATCTAAACCTCCCTTAAATTAAAAAATTGTCTTTTAAAATTATTTTTTTGTAGCGGTGGGCGCTTATTCTGGATTTGACCAGGAGGCTAAAAAGCCCCTAAGCTAAGATCCACATCCACTCTTTTTATTATGGAGTAAGTCAAACTATCAATCTTCAGTATACTACTGTAAATGCTATCATACAGACAACGAGCTTTTCCAAATTAATGGAAATCATACAGACAACCTAACTGCACAAAATAGCAGTAGATTAGTATAGAAAAAGGGAAAACGACACCAGAAGCCTCGATCTATGCTAGTGACGCAAATGGTGGGCTGGGACACGAAACCATGGGAGGTGCGTGTACGAAATCATGGGAGAACACGTCAGCGTACGGAGGATGATGCCCTTAATTTAACCCCAGTTTAGTGGAGTATTATAGGAATACACACGCGCATCTGCGTAGGTTGCTATCTCCAGGTGGAGATGATGACCAATGCATGGTTAACAAGGAAATCACGACCAGATCAACTTTTTTTTTCAGATAATCATGATGAGATCAAGTTATTTAATATACAAATATTGGGCGAGTGATGGCCACGTCGATATTGCACTAGCTGTTCCATGCTCCATTATTAATTAGTATAATTATACTCATGGATAAGGATGTTCCCACATGCAAAGATTGTGTCAAAATCTAATGAGGTACTTAAGCTATAAAGTTTTGGTGTACTGCAGGTGTGAACTGTGAATTGAAGCAACAATAAAGAGGCGGCAAGGGTCAATTTGGCAATGGAAAGAGTGTATGTACACATAACAAAGACAAGGCAATGAAATGTTGACCATCTGCAGGAAGGCGGGGACGATCACAGAAAACAGACAAAGCGTCAGAAAGAGTGTTAGGTGTTGTTTTGATTTGGCTAGGTAACTAACAACCTGAGGGCCGTAGAGGCTTTCAAACCCCTAATAAGAAATAAATGATTCTAATTTTCTTTTTTTGAAAGCAAGATTCTAAGTTTTGAATACAAGCATTTAATTAGGTGCTTGTTTATGTTCCCAAAAAAATAACACATATTATAATACTAAGAAGTTGTCATTAAACTACCTTATATATATCAAAATCAGGGGCTTATCAAGTGAAATTCAGACTGATTGAGTCTGTTTAACATAGAGTGGTAAAATTAAAGTCTGAGGGGAGATGTTTTTGCAAAGTCTCAACAGCACTGCAGTGAAGTAAAAAGTTCCCCGTTCCCACAAAACCCATTGCTATATATTTTCTCCGTTCCAAATTATAAGTTGCTTTGATTTTTTTATATATCCATTTTGCTGTATATCTAGATATACTAGATACATAGTAAAATAGATGAATCAAAAAAATTAAAACGACTTATAATTTAGAACGGAGGAAGTATATAGTATTTGACCAGAAATAAAAGGAATTGATTACGTTCTTCATTCTTAATGAACGGTACCACTAGATGAGTAGTACTACTATATAGCTTGTGTAGACACTACTCCGGAAGACTAAGACTATCTGCACTGTGTCCGATAAGAGCATTCTGGAGAATTTTTTACAGAAGCAACAACCTGCACCGAGTATGCTAAAGAAGTCCGGGATCGGTCTCCGTCCGGTATAACGAGCGGGGTAGCGGCCCGCTGCTGCTGTCCGCGTAGAAGCCCACGGGAGAAAGCGCATGCAGTGCACATCATCCAAAAAATACGGGCCCCATCTTTTACAACTAAATAAAAAATATTTTAACTCACAAACCAAAATACCAAATTAAATTTCGATTGCACCATTAAATTCGTTTTAATAAATTCTTCAAAACAAGATCTTACATGGATATATTTAGATAAAATTTATAGAAGATGACAAGTAGAGCCATTGTTGGTAGTTGGTATAGAGTATGAGATATAGAGGATGATGGGTGCGGAATAAACATGTATAGAGAAGAGAATTTTGATGACCAGGATATATAGAGGATGAAAATAAAGGATGATGAGTACGGATAGCCTAATACTATCGATGTGCTATACACTTTTTTCTCGTATCTTGCATGTTAGACTTATCCGAACAAGTAGTTGTCTCAGTGGATAGAAAAGTCGATCGAGAGCTTGGCGACAACACACATACACAGGGAAGGGGGGCAGGATGGATCGTGTTTTGACCTAAAAAAGAATCGATCGTGTTGATCACAGGTTAATGAACATGTGGTTAGAGGTCTGTCAGTTAGCTTCGACCATTGCTATTATTAATTAGTGAGGAGGGAAGACACGTACTCTAGTGTGCATGTGGCAGTTTACTTATAATGACAGTTTCTTCACAAAATTATCATCTTTAGAGGTATACAACCTGTGCTTGTGTGTGTTGTTTGGGCTCTTAAGATTCCTCTCCCAGAGTTTGTTCTTAGTCAATTGCCATACAAAGAAGTAATAAACTCCCAGAAATTTCTTAGTTTGGTTTGAAGTTATCTTTTGGAGAGTTTTAGTCTAAACTGTTCCAAATGGCATCCATTCCCTACGTTGTAACGGTTTAAACCATCTTTATTAGTTCTTTTACAAGTGAAACCATTCTAAGTTTGGTAAGTATATAGAAAAATATAGTTTCATTTACAAAATGAGCTAAACTAGCAGATACATTACAAGATGTATATACATTATTACTAGATGTATTTTCTCAATTTACTTATTTGATGCTATAGATTTTAGTATTCTTCTATATAAATTTAGATAAATTTAGAATGAGTTGATTTAGAACAATTAAAAATCTTATATTTTAGAATATATATTCATTTCACATACTTTCCCGGTCCCTTTCTAACTGTCATTCTCATTATTAATATTTGTATACATAATTAGAGTCACTAGATATATATGTCACTGATTCTACTTTTATAGTAAATATATTTAGAGATATAAATGTTGCTAATATTTTTATAAATTTAGTTAAAATATAAAAAGATTTAACCGTTTCAAATACCAAAATGATAAATAAAAAAAGGGACCGAGGAGTATTGAGCAGCCTAATTTCTCCAATGGTCCAAGACAGTTTCGAGAGGGTCAAAGTCTTTGCCCAAGTTGCAGCTGCCGAATGATGGCCGATCAGTACATCATCATCAGTCCCAGGACTAGCGTTGATGGTCGCCGATCACATGCAGGAGAAGTACACATGTGGTCCAGCAAGCAACCGGATCTTTTCTTTGACCTGGTAGCCCAGATTTGATGTTGCTACTTCCTTGCACGGCTTCTCTTTATTGCTCGTATACACATTGGAAAAATCCTTTCCGCAAAAACTGATAGGACAAACCTTCCTACTGTCTGTCATGCCTGAATGTTAATTCTCGTTAGGTGCAAAACCTTTTCTGTTTCGATTGCTTTTCGCAAAGATATATCCAACTAACAGTACTATGCTATAGCACTATCCCTGGCCGTGCGTGTTATTTGGAATTAGGGGGCAGTTTGGCAGCTATGGGGGTTGTCCAGAGGAATCAAAGTCAACCACGAAACTTCTCCAAAAATAATTCTGGCTTCTCTATTTTTAAGTTTTTTTTAAAAAAAAACATAAGACGAGAAATCCTACCAAATATATTATCTTTTTAATGGTACAGCGTACGTCACGATCTTCTCTTCTTGCTCCTTTCCTTTTCTTGCTTTTTTTCTTTTGGCCGACGACGATCCAAACTTTGTAGTTGACACGTACGCAATGAATGGGAGGACGTACATATCCAGAAATTAGTGCAAGGATACGGCTAGATAGTCCTGCCACCTCAATCAAATATAGTAGTATTAACAAAAGGCCTTTCTTATTATTTAATCTTTGGACTGATACCTCTTAAATATATAAGTATATAGTTTGAACTCATCAGTAATGAGCATTCATGGCAATATGAATTGATGTCTCCACCACGGCAGAATGGGACGTGAGCACCACTACAGCATAGTAACAAGACGGGAAATATTTTTTTTCCAAAATTTTGAATTCAATTCCTGAAGAGTCGTAGCACATCCACGCTCCACGGTAAGATCCGGCAAGAAAAAAACATGATTTATGTCTATAGCAAGTTAGCAACTTAGCATCCATAGGGGCTTCGACTTAACGTAACGAATTTGAATATATAATATCAAAGATTTGAGTGCAAGTTTCAGAGTAGAGTTCATTCGTGTTGCTATACTGCTCCTTTAACCGGAGTAACTTTGAAGAGCACAAACACAAATTCAAAATCATTTTATGGTACTGCTGAGGACAAAAATACAGACTGCAATCAGAATCTGAAAGTTGGACATTCTTGTCCCGCATTTGAAGGTAATGTAACCGGGATACTCCAATATCTTTTCAGTCACCGGTAGCTGTTCATTCTTTTGTCTGATGTTTTAGCACAACAAATGAACAAATTGAATATAATTGTCTTGATGTCTTCTAATTGTTTTATTTCCTACGGTGTAACTACTTGCGTACAATTGTTTCTTTTCAAAAAGGTCTCTGGCGGTCTGGCCACACGTTCTATGATGACTCAACTAATCATCTTTTTATGTGCTGATATTGTTTTAAGATTTTTTTGTGTTTTTAAGAATTTAACCACTCCTGTTTTCAGAGGTGTCCCTTTTTTTCTAGAGGCGGCTCTATCAAAAACGTATCTAATCACATATGGTCTCACCTAAAATCGATCAATTTCTAGAGATGGTTAGTAATGTGACTTACCTCTAAAAATAGGTGTAGTAAAAAAAATTTCCTAACTTTTCAAGGTTTGGTGTAGTACAAAAATATTTCCTAACTTTTCAAGTTTTAAAGTTTCAAATTTGAACAATGCCCAATGATATGTTATTTCTGCGGTGACTTTGTTAATCTCAAAATTTTCTACTCAAAATCTCGAAGATAATCATATAGGAATAGAGTAAGCATGTATAATCAAAATTAAAGAGCTAATCTGGTACAAACATTGCTACCAGAAACATGTATGGGCGATGCGTTCTAACACCATCATTTTGCATGTCCTCTGCTATTGTCCTCATCCTAAATTATAAGATGTTTTAGATTTTATGAATTTAGAGAAAGATAAAATGTCTTATAGTTTAGAATGGATGGATAACCCCGATGTTTTAAGCCACCTCTCGCCGACTAAAAGGCTCGTGGTCAAGCATTCGCCTCTATCCTTTCTTGGGAGAAATACTGAAATCCTCCAGCTAGCATGTAGCAACCCAATTGTTCCGGAATTCCCTGCTGGTTGAACGTGTCCCCTGTTTCTATCACAGAATGTGGCGCATGCAGTGATGACCTTAGCTTGGTTTTTTCTTCTATTGCCCATGCATTTCCCTATCAAACGCTGGCTGATGCTGCCGTCATACGCATGCAGTTTATCCGGAAGGAAGCCATCCGATCCAAAGTATAGTAGACGATCGACGCTCGAAGAACATACAAGTCAGAAGAAGGGGCGGGCATGGCATGTTCTACACATAAGCGTGCCATTGCCATGCCACTTGTGTGAGTGGCGCCGACCCACTCCGATCCACGAAAAGCGACGCAAAGCCGCCCTCCTATCTAGCTAGGTAGCCGCGCGCGTACTAGCTAGAAACGGCACCGCATTGCCACTGGCAGAACAGAAGGCAGACGAGAAGTCACGCGAGACAGGCACAGCTGGAAGAAGGAGAAGTCCATGGCTGGCATGCGTGGCTGCTATATATATATATACTATGGAGATTGGCGAAGACGACAGCACAAGCACGCGCACCATATACCAATACAGCATTCAGTTCGTTCGTTCGTTCGTTCGTCAGCAACTGGATCGACATCACGATCGAACTGCCACTGAGAGAATGTCGATCGATCGATGTGAAGCCTAAAGAGGCTTCTCGCTGCCTTCTTCGGCAAGACGACAGCGGAGACGACAAGCAGGCAGGTCATCACGTACCATTCCATGGAGATCACAAGACCATGTGGCAATACAAGAGTGGGGGGCGGCTTGGCTGCTCGATCTTGTATGTCACCAGCTCGACTGAAGACGACAGGTCGAGGCTGCTGCAATTGCATTTGCACTGGGATCGATCGGGGCATGCACTGACGGATCATCGGACACAAGTGGAGCACATAATGTGGTGCTGCAACTGCAAGCCAAGATACGGCGCCTCCTTATCATGGGACTGGGAGAAGGCTAGTGCGGATGTGTAGGTGGCGGAGCTTTTCTCGCGCTTTTTTGCTCTTTTAGTTTTGCGATTCAGATGTGGAATTGGGTCTGCCGCCGGCACTGCCGAATTCAAATGTAATGAGAGAGCCAAGAAAGAATATAACAAACATCTATATCATTAATTATATCTTCCTTGTTTTCATTTTTCTTCCACTTTTGCTGTCAACTTGGTAGTTGCTTGTTCATTTTCTTCCACTTTTGCTGTCAACTTATGAACTTAGTCCCTGGCTCCACATTTTCTTAGACTTGTTTCGATACCTCGTATATATCATTTCGTACGTCTCTGTGCTCTGCCGTCTGCGTCATCCAATAGAGGATGCTGGATCCGTCGAATGCGTAGGATATGTAGAGGAAGCATGATGCTTCTATTGAACCATGTTGCTAGTCTTATTACTTGTAAGAGATCTTTGATTTCGTTTCGAGCACCTATAGTACTAAGGGCCCGGCCCACCTTAGCTGGCGGCCTGTTGGAATGGACTCGTTCATTGTGGCCAACCCAGTGGGAACTACTACTTCCACTCAAAAAAAAAAAAAAGTAGAAAATACTGCTGCATAGATGAGGAATTCTTTTTAGCCAAAAAATAGCATTAAAAAAACTCAACCAGCCAAGGTATGACCTCCTCAGGAGCATGGTAATTATGGTAGAAGACCTCAACCATGATTGCCAAAAATATCCTAGAAACCCTAAATTTTCAAGAACTAACCCTTATGGTCGTATCAAATGACGTGGTGTGACTCGCCATTAAAATCATGTCGTATGCTAGAAAACACTTTCCACTTAAGCTAGCGCCATACACATGGCACAAGAGCTAGCGCCATCGCGGATGGCATGACACCAACCAAGTCATAGCAAAGCATTGTTCACTGAAGAGTTTGTTTAGTCTGGTTACACGCAGTCTAAAGGTTACACCGTGGTACATTATTTTCATTTAAGCATCTGTTTTGCCCATTTCAACGTCTATTTTGCTCGAATATAGCTCAAATATTGACCTAGGGTAGAAGGGCAAAATGCACCATGGTAGATACAACTCCATGACACCATAGAAACCCTCCTACAAGGCCCCATACACATGCAAGTATCGCACGAGAACTTGCCTCCCATGAAATCACTTTGCAGCAACCACTGAAATATTACAGAACGATCTAAAGAGGGTCATAGCTTACTCAACTTGCAGTCATTTAGGCTATATGATCCTTGGTTGTGGCATCTGTAACTATTCAGTTAGCGTCTTTCACATAATGAATCACTTGTTTTTCAAAGAATTACTCTTCCTAAGTGCGGGTTCGATGATTCATGCTATATATGTTGGATGAGCAAGATATGTGGAAGATACAGCTTGCCTCCTTTCCTTTGACCTATGACATGATGCTCATGGGCAGCTTATCTCTTATTGGATTTCCTTTTCTAACTAGATTTTATTCCAAAGATGTAATCATAGAGCTCGCTTACACAAAGTATACCATTCATGGGAACTTTGCTTTCTAGTTGGGAAGTATCTCTGTCCTTTTCACTCTTATTACTCCTTCAGCATTGCATTCCAAAGATATTACACACTCTAGAATATGTTGTTTGTTTGACGGACAATTCGTAGATCTCACACTAACTTGGTTTTCATATGAAGCATAGTCACCTTGAAGAATGGTCCATCCAACATCGTCAGATAATCTATCGAACATTCTCTCTCTCGGTACAAAGAAGGGTGCACACCCCCGTGGATAGTTCATATGGTCCTAACCAAACTATATTAAGTGTTAAATACTTAAATCTCTTTGTAGATAAATGGGCTGATGATCTGGGGCGTCCATGGATGTTCGCCCTTGGCCTCCCCTTCCTAATTTCTTGTGGCAGAACCTTCTAAATTATATGGCCCACAAGCACCTGACATTGTCCCTAAGACTTTCGTCGGCTATGCTTGTACACCACATAACTTAAAATGTTCCGTCGGGTGGATCCCCGATAAACCACGATCACTCCAGGATCGATACTTACAGAGACATCACAGTATTACAACAGTTTTTATATACAAATACGAGTAGCGGAAGACTTACAATAACTTAATTTACAAACCTTTTACAAACTTATACAAACTAGAGTGTCATTATTACAAACCAGCGGAAGTACCATTATATGATTTTATTACAAACCACACAACGAAAGTGCCCTGCCCAGAGGCCACTCAATTCACTCCTCATCAGTCACTTCTTCGATAACCGTCATGCAACAAGGGCTGTAGCACTCTTGCCCATGCGGTTCACCTGCAACAGGGGTTGAACAAACCCTGAGTACAAAAAGTACTCCGCAAGACTTACCCGACCAAAAATTGGGGAGAAGACTCAGGAATGCTGGCTAATGGGAATCAAGGTGAGGCTTTAGCAAGATCAAAAGACACCCTTTTGCGAAAAGAGACTAAGCCAATCCTTACTTTAGCAATCACTTGTCAAACACATGCCGGATTCAAAACCTTTCATTCTCACACTTTCATCATTACTACGATGTCGGGACTCGGATCAAGTCTCCCATATCGTGGAGCACCGACGATTCGAATCGCTTAATATACCCAGCTGGGGCTTCCTAGCCACACGATGTATGCAGGACTCAACATCTTACATACATCAACTCAACGCTTAGATTTCTCCATACTAGAACGGGTGTACAGTACACCACCTCACTACGGCCGCTCGGTCACTTCGGCGGTGCGCATCGTAGGATGGGTACACGCTACTATCCGTTCTAGTAACGAATAGTCCAAGTGGAGCTTACCGCCATTAGCATGCGACTAGTACTATCCAATAACCTCATGATCCCAGCGCCAAACAACGGATGGTCCTTAACCGACACAAGTGGACGACACTACATCAGGGCACTAGCCCTTCCTGATGCAAGTCACTCCACCGACGTCTCGATTTACTCATCATCATGTTCTTGTGGTGTACCCTTGACCCCGTCGGAACAAGGATAAACAACAAGCAACATCAGGTTTTCGTAAATTCCCTTCAGGGAGTATTGTTATCACCTTTCGAAAACAATTTATCAAAACCTACACTAGTAGCAAGGCTAAGCGCAACTAAGCATTTTGAAATCAAAACAGGTGTGCAGGGTAATGTAACAAGGTACAATAAATGCATCAAAGTAGGATAGCACACAACTCCTACACCGAATGCATTATATCATCACATGAAATCATAAAAACTTTCGAAATACAAGGGCGGGTTTGAATGCATCCGGGGCTTGCCTTGGGGCTCGAAGAAGTGAGGCTCGGGGATGGCACTGCCGGGATCTGGACCAACCTCCTCGCACTGAACACCTTCTTCAGAGATAGGAGTTGTATCAACTCCTTCCTCGGACGACACAACTACACGATTGAAATGCATGATTACAATGCAGTAAATAAAAGGACATGCGATAATGATGCAACGATTGTTAATCGATCTTGAGTACAACTTTCCTTCACGATGACCTCACACTAAGAAGGTATAGCTAGCGTCGACGACGACGGACTAACGATACGCAATCAACATAAAATGTCGAAGGTCATTAGGGTTAATGACCTAGGGTCATCACTCAATCTCAAAATCAAGCAACGCTAATAGTGATTAAGGGTGATTACTAATTTATTAACCATTTTTACAGTCATTGAAAGCCACTAACTAACTTGCTAATTGGAGATTAATTAAACCCTAATTAATCAAAGAATTATCTAATTAAACATTAATTAATTAAGGTATTAATTAAGCATAATACAAAAATTAGTCAAAACCTGATCAAACTTTATAATTAAGAGCATCATCATCTAATTAGCACACAAGACAAAATTCATGATTTTTTGGACTTATATTTTAATTATTAAAAATCATTGAAGTTGCATTTATTAATTAAAAGAGTAAACTTATTGGATAAATAAAATTTATTGGAAAAACAGAGTTAGTATTTTTTTGGTGTAGAGCATGGCACAGGGATCACACACATATTTTTCTTGCATTTTTATTTGCCCAAATGAATTTGCTATAAAAAGATGAAATTCAGCTCTTGGAAATTGGAAAAGAAAAAGGAAAAACCATTTCCTTCCCTCCCTGGGCTACTGTGGCGGCCCACGGCCTAATAGAGCCAGCGCGGCCGCCGGCTCTCGCGCGCGCCTTCCCGCTGCCCTCCTCCTCCTCTCTCACCGGCGATGAAGGGCCCCCGCCGTCGGCTTCATCCCCTCCTCCTTTTCTCTCGGCCGAACCGGCCGGCGGCGGCGCCGGCGCGGGCGGTTCTCGGCCAACGGCGGCACCGGCGGCGGCGACACCATCACGACCAGTGGACTCCTCTCGACCTCCCGATCACAACGAGGTATCACGCGGCCACCCTACACCACCAGAAGCGCGGCCGGCAGCCGACGGCCGAGGCGGCACGACGGGCGGCGCGGCCAGCCGGCGATGGTGTTCCGATTAACACAGCGCCGTAGAGCTGAAATTGAAAGGCGGAAAAGATCAAGAGGCTCACCCCGAGCACTATGCGCATGCTTGCTTGAACGGAGATGGGCCAGAGAGGGTAGGATGATGGGGAGGCGGTGCTCGGCGGCGGTTTGGCCGGAGAAGAAGACGACGACACGTTCGGGCGATGTAGTGGATGTCAAGGGCTAGGACTTGGTTCAGAGGGTGCGCAACGAAGTTGCGGAGCAGGTGGCAGAAACAATTGCACGGTGATAGCTTAAGGACGAAGAATTTTGACGGTGAGTGATCAACGGCCGACGGTGAGAAAAGAAAGAAAAGACGACGCCGGCGGCGGTAGGGGTATTTATAGGGCAAGGGGAAGATCGACGAGGTGGCCAGCAGCTTCGTGGCGATGGCCAGGTGGTTGGGAGCGCATGAAACCAGGGAAATCGCGGGAAACAGCCACGGCGGCGGCGACCAGCCGGCATGGGCACGGCGAGGTGGCAACCCCCCGGTTATGTCTTGTAGCACGTAGATCTTTTCCTCCCCCTTTTTCAAATTACTCCAAGATTTTGAATAGAAGTTGAAAAATTCCCAAAATACAGATTGCACAAAAATTCATGCCCTACAACTTTTATTTAAGAAGTTTTGTCAGAGTCCAAATAAATTTTGAAATTGCATTTCAAATTTGAAAATGAGCTCAAATTCTAGTATTTGGGATTTCAAAATTACTTTTAAATTTTGAATAAAAGATGAAAATCTCCATAAATAAAAGTTGTTCATTTTCTCAATATCTACAACTTTCATGTAGAAAGTTTTTCATGAAACTGAATAATTTTTGAAATTGAGTTTAAAATGCAAAAAGAGATAACTTTCAATTTAAAGAACTTTTGAAATTACTTTAAATTTTATTCAAAAACTTGAAAAACTTTATACACCAAAGTTGTAGAGCTCAAAGAGATGCACAAACTGTATTTTTGGAGTTTTCCCAAATTTTGAATATTTTGAGATGAAATTGCAAAAGGGGCAAAAACACTTTGAAATTTAGGGTTTTTGAAAAGGAATTTCAAATTGGACTTTTGGGCAATTAATTAATGATGTTGTGGTACTTTTCAAACCTAACCAATGGCACACTTTCAAAGTACAAACTTCATACTTTGAAATGGTACCAAAGTTTGGCAAAGTTTATTTAGAAAATTAATTATAGTTAGCTCCTCAAAAGTGAATTTGAAATTCAAACCCAACACCTAACCACTAGGGTTAGGGTTTTGGGATTCGGATTCCGAATTCAATTTTTGATTCTTTCTTTTGCATCATTTGACTTGTAAAACATGGTTAGAGTGTGAGTCAGGGTTAAGCAAACACTTGCAAACACCAAGGTTAATTTTAATTGGTTGCTTTTATCGATAAAAGTAAACATGTGAGTAAAGTTTAAATTATACACACATACACATGTGATCTAAAAGAGCTCAAACAAAACCCTAGAATTGTAAACTCATTTTAATCATCTCCATTAGGGTTTTCTAATCATGAATGCTCATGCAATGATGATGATGACATGGCAAGTTTAGGTTAACGTAACACCGGGGGTGTTACATTTCTTCTTGGCTTAAAGTGCTCTAGGTAGTGCTTCAGTAAGAACTAGAGAGATGAGCTGATGAGAGTGAGAGGGAGAGAGCAAGGATAAAGTATGAGGAAGAGTGCTCTGAAGAGTCTATGGTTGCAAGGATACAGTGTGAGGAAGAGTGCTCTAAGTACTATGGCATGCAATAATTTGTAGTTATGTTTAGTATCTCATTGCATAAGGTGTCTTGTGATTTGGCTACACTATTTAATTTAAATCTAGCCTTTCTATCTATATTTATGTGTATATACAATTGTTTTCTAATCATTCAACTAACTTTGGTGAGAATCTAATGCCACGAAGACCTAAGGTTTCCTTTGCAAGGTTCATCCATGGAGGGTGAGTGAGGACCCAATAAGATCGAACGACATAAGGTTTCATCTGCAAGATTCATCCATGGAGGGTGAGTGAGGACCAAAGATCGAAAAGCATACAACATTGATAATGTCTATGGGTGTGTTTGATTTCCTGTCTATCTTCTAGCCTGGTTAGAAAATAAGCTAGGCTAGCCTAAGTCTGTCCCTAGCAAGCCAAGATAAACTTATTTGGTTACATGTACTTTCTAAGTCTGGCTAGCAACTAGTGTGTTTGCTTTGCTGGTTTGACTTGGATCCTCTTCTTTGTGCAGGTAAGTTTACCACCTTTGAGGCAAAATTACCAAGCACCTGGTATAGATGTGCAACGGACCGACCTGGCATGGGCCCATGCTAGGCATGGCTTGCCTAGTCACAGCATGGCGGTGTGCTGCCAGGCCGGGCCACCCTAATCCTTCATGCCTGGCTGACGGCCCAACATGGCACATCAGCCCACTTTCCGTGCCGAGCCGGCCCAAAAGCACAACCCATGAAACGTATTGGGCCGGCCCAAGGCCCGAAAAGCAGGAGGCAAAGGCTGTAGGCCAAATCCGGTTGCTCAAAGCCGACTCCCAGCCTGCCGCACTCATGGCCGACAGTGGTGCCGTGTGGTGGAGGTCGTCGCGAGGGTCGTGGAAGAGGCCGGTAGGTGCCCCCAGCCACTCGAGCTCCACCACCGATGTGTCAGTGGGCTTGCGTGCATGTTGTTGCTGAAAGGCAAAGGCCCCAAGCGAACAAGAAAAAGAGAGGAAGAGCCTACACGGATCAACGTCCATGCCTTCACGCTCTTTTTCATCACTGCAACTCCATTCACCGTGTGCCTCTTCTCTCCCCAGCTAATGCAAGCTGTCATAGGCACCACACTAGTCACCACCGATCTGTGTCCACTACGGCAAGGTCCCTACTTTTGTCAGGCCACGCTAAGCCGCACGTGCGCAACGGTGCCCCTCATTGGATCTCACCGCTGGCGACGATGCCCCTCATCGGATCTCACCGCTAGCGCTGCGGTGGCTGAATTCGGAGCTTGGCCGCCATGTGAGCAGAACACCAAGGCCTGGGGGAGCACACCAAAGTTTTCCCAGCTGGGAAGGGAGCACCGCACATCCCTGAGCTCATGCTCCAACAAGGACCGCCAACCGACGAGGCAAGCGAGGCACCAGCAGAGAGACGACCGATTGTGGGGGGCAAGTAGGCAAATGGGCAACCATGGAGGAGCAACGAATGGAGGGAGGAACGGGGACCCGCGCCTGGCCATGCCTGGCTCCACAAAAACGAGCCATACGGGATGGCCCTCCAAAGCCATGCTCTAACCCATCAACCAACCAAACGAGCCCATCTTGGCTCCTAGAAACCGGACTAGAAGTTAAGCACCTAACCAAACACACCCTATATTCCTAACATGGAAAGACAAAAAAGACTAGGTTAGCTAAAAGATGTATGGAGAGCATCAAAAAAGGCAGGTTAACTAAAATATATAATTTTTTAATGAATGTTAGGATGGATGAAGGGATCAAGAAGGCTAGGTTAGCCTTAAAAATATTTACATATAAATTTTAGAATCAATATAGCTACATTATTGATACCTTCAATGTGAAGAGAGAGCCTGAGGGCCTATTTATGCGGCCTCTCAACTCCAAGCACTCCCAGGCGACCCCTTAGGCCACAATCAGTTGCCTAGCAGGCATCTGCCAAGCTAGGGCACAATCCAAACAGGTTCTTTGTCAGCAAACACCACCGTTGTATCGGCGGATATGCTACTCTAGAACCTCCAATGGCAAATGATGACCAACCCTATCCCACCACGACGGCGGAAAGAATGGCAGAAGTCAAAGTTAGAAACAGATTCTTAAGTTAACAAACTCGGGTGGTCGGATACCTTCAGGATCCTCTCTGAAAAACTATGAAAGATTGAAAGGTCTCTATGTTAATTAAAATTTAATATTATGAGTCGATAATGAAGAAATAAGTCATGACTGGATAAATTGATTTCCAAAAAAACCACTAATTAAGGTTAATAGTCTACAAAACTTAATAGATATACAGAGAAGTTACCGTGGTTTCTATAATCGGGACCGCTCAGTGGTAAAGACGGGACTGCTCAGTGGTAAACACAGTTAACGAGAGCATTTATAAAACTAATAACAAGTGAAACCGCTCTCCCGGTGTGGCACTATCGATCCAACACCCAAGAAAATCAGAAGTGGGGCCTCTTGTAATTGAATCTCTACCAATATATCTCTACCAATATAAAACCCACCAGTTAAAACTTTCCTAGATCCACACCACCTAATCACCCCCACAGTCAATAACTAAACTAACTGTACCCAGAAAATTACCCCACACAATAACGCATCTTCAAAACGAACGTACCAGATCTACTCTAACTCCTTCTTCCTTCCACTCACTCACATCCAATGGCCAAGATTGTTTGGATCAAACTACTCACTCATCCGCATCCAACTCTTCGCACGCGCGCAACGCTGCCTCCAGCAGCATGCGGGGCGCCTTGAATTCTTCCCAGCAACCACAGTACGCGAGGAACTCATTTACGTGAGGGAGGAAACGAACAGGCAAGGGAGACGAACAGCTGGTGCGCAGGCAGGGGAAGTCGATCGCGACGCGGCCCCAAGGCCGTCCTCCTGCCGCCCGTATCCCCGTCGCGGCACCAGCGCCTCGCCGCGGCCCTGGCGAGCGGCGCCCGCCGTCACCAGCGCCTCGCCCGCTGCCCCGGCCTCCCGACGTCAATCCGCGCCGCCGCGCCGCTGCGCCGTCGCGCCGCCGTCACCAGCGCCTCGCCGTCGCCGTCACCCTGCCGCGGCACCAGCGGCACCCGTCACCCCGCCGCGGCAACAGCAGCACCGCCGGCCGCCGCGGCCCCTGGCGCCTCGCCGCGGCCCCGCCGCCCCGGCCTCTCGACGTCAAGCGCGCGCCGTCGCCGCCGTCACCAGCGCCTCGTCGTCGCCGTCGCCGTCACCCGCCCAAGGCACCAGCGCCTCGCCGTCGCGCCCAGCGGCACCAGCGCCCCGACGTCAAGCCACGGAGCAGCACCCGCCCCGCGGCCTCGCTGGCACGCCGCCCCCCAGCCCCCCGCCGTGGAGCCTTGCAGCTGAGGACCAACGTCGTCCACCACCGTCCCTGCTCTGCCCGTCGTCGCTGCTGAGGACCAACGCAGCAGCGTGCTTGCACTGCTAAGATATGTGTAAGTTTCCACCGAGGCGTGGAGAACTTTTTTTTTTGCTTGATAACATTATGTCTAAGATATTCTTATGTTTTAGGTTGTTGAGAACAAATACCAAAGTAAGCTGCTTGAAATAATTTACACAGGTAAGTGATGTTCAAATACTACTTTCAGGAGTATGCTTCATATTTATTACTAAGGTTCTTACATTTGCTATGTGGTTCAGGTGATCACTCAGGTGTCAAAGGTGGTCTGCAGTTTCAGTTAATACTGTCAAAATGGGTGTTGTGCTGCAGTATCAAATAGTATATAGCTAAATTAGTGTTGAATTGAAACTCACTGCCATTTTTTTCTTGGATCTTTTATATTTCTACATGTATTTTGATTCTTGTAATCCATATAGCTTAGTGCCTACCATTTTAGTGCTTTGGAGTTGCTGGATTTTCATAATTGACTACTACTTTGTAATACATATATCTCAGAGCAAACATGGATGGGCCAGAGGAGATCTGAGGCTTGCGTGTTCTGGAGGGATAGCCATTTCAAGAAGCTTCAGGGATCCTGTACAATTTCAGCCAAGCTCTGTTGAGAAGCCTGTCGTTTGACATTGTTGTGTTAGGGCATTTGTATTAGATTGATGTATGAGAATAATTTTATGTGTTCATAAGGAATAATTTAGGATAATTTAAGAATCATTTAAACATATTAATGTAGATAGCCTGATACACAAAATTATATCATGTCATAATATAGAAATCCTCCTTAATTTTCTATATAAATACATTCCACTGTTTTAGCTGCACCACTGTCCATGTTTTGTTCATAGAACTTGACAATCCGAGCATGGTTTCCAATATAGAAGAGAATCATTATTGGAAATATTTTAATTGGTGTGAAATGGGTACATGGTTATCTAATAATTAGGATACTTCAACCAGTGTGTGAAATGATCTACAGGTAAATAGATCCTGTCCATTCCCTTTTCTAATATGCAACAAGCAGGATGGTTCTGTACTCTGTATGATAATTATCTCAAATTTGGATTCTTCTCTCTATTACCATGATTTTTTTTTTGTAGTAGAGTTTGCCTGTGGTTGCATCTTGTGGTTGTGTTTTTTTTTCTAAAGAACTGATTCATGCTTTCTTTCTTCTTTTTTAGGTCGACGATGTCTGTTGTGATTCCTCGATACGACTAATTTGTCCATGCATTCAAGATGGAGCGGCTCCAATGGAACCAGCAGCATGGAAATACAGCAGGCAACAGGAAATACAACATACATGTGTGCTTGCCGGAGATGCACAGAGCAAGATGGAGTTCAGCTGCATGGAGCTTTATCGGGCATCGGTGAGTAAATAAACATGGGATTGGTTTGAGAGTAACTGGACTTTCTTTAGTGGAAGCTTGAGCTTTTCATGAATATGAAGGGCTGATATTGAAATATAACCCATAATGTACAATATGTCACTTGATAGTTTATATTCCCCTGCTCTCTTATTTCTGGTTTCAATGAGGTGAACATGAACTAGAATGTGATTCACTATGACATGAAGCTGACAACCTGATTTTTCTTTTTGCAAGGATATGTTCCTTTTATTCTGCATTCCATAATTGTCTATGCTTATTTTTGTGAGTAATGAATATCTACTTTCTTGATATATTACTAAATGGAGTTCCACAACTTTTCGCCTCAACTGAAACAGAGGACTTACTTTCCTACCAGATAAGCCTCACTCTCACACAAAAGGAATTGGTTGGTTGTGCTTTAAGGACAGAGTTCAAGAACCTAATTGACAACAAATGCATGAGCATTTTAGCAAATCCATGCGATTTCAACTAATATATGATGCAAACAATGTAAGTGAAATTTATTAAATAATTTTGTTTCTTAATAATGGACAGATTGTAGCTGTTATCTTTAACCCTTGAGTTAATCTAAACCTATTCTTGCATTAGAAGTTACAAGTTCAATATACTGCTCAAGCTGTAGTATTAGAAAGAAAATCATTTACTAATTGGGATATACAGTTATTATGTAGGGTCCTATAATCAGTAGCCCTCTTCTTTTTTTTCGCTGTGTGCTTAAACAGTCTTTTCTTTTTCCTCATGCCGACAGGGCTCCAGGCAGACAGCTGTGCTTGTTGGATATCAGGCTTAGGCAAATTGAGGTTGGAAGCAAGAGAGCAGCAAGTCCCAGTGAGCTCTGATTAACTAATCATGGTCTCCAGATGGCGGGTACATGTCATCTGGATAGCAGATCCAGTGATCCACATCTTTGAAACACTGCAAGTTTGTTTCTTGATCCATGAAACATTTGGTACGTGGCATGGTCTTATGATGCGAACCAAATGTAAGTTGTCACATAAAAGATGGATATGTACTATTCCTGTAAAAATGTTTCTTGCATGTCCAATCTGTGTTCAAATTCAGGTTTTTTGGCAGCTACTACATGCTTTGGTTGGGGGACCTGTTCTTGGGGCTCCTTTCTATTTTCAAATCAATACCATTGCATTGTTCCTCGTAGAAACTGGTTTTAGCTATCTGAATTTTTTGAATTGCAGTAGTTCATGCAATAAATGCTTCCCAAACCAAGTATTGTCTCCAGTTTTGTGTCAAGAGTCTTGTTCTGTAATGGTATTGTTCAATCCGTAATAAAAAAAAAGCTATGTTTAGTAAGAGGTGGGTGTTTTCGTAGTAATATTTTTTTATTCATCCAGATCTTTTAAAATGTATTATCCAGATTGCCATTTTGAAGATATTGTTATTTTTTGTTTTCATATGCATCTCTAAAATAAGCCGTAGCGTTAGCACGGGCACTATACTAGTGCCACATAATTTGTCAAAAACGATTATATAAACAGAAAACGAACAAGGTTGACAAATTTCAATCGATACAGAACCAAAATCTTCCTCAGTATACTTGATGCAGACAGACACAAACTGCTACATCTAGCAGGGCGCCACAAACACGGCTTGGAATTACAGCCTCCTTCCTCTCCTACCACCCTTTCTGCGCGTGCTGTCAGTGGGGACTGGAGTAACATCCTCTGTGCACAATAAAATCCCAGGTTAACAAACCATGCAAAATAAATAAAAGTTTCTACCATACTTCTAGAAACCACAGTAAATTTTGATATCACAGTAACTTCAAGATTCCACCAAATACTTCTAGCAACCATGATAAAATTTGACTTGCAACAAAACCTTTTCAAAAGACAATTCACAGTACATTCTACAATTTATGTATGATAACTAAAAGCAGAGGATGTATTTTAATGGAAGGGGGACTACAGTTATGCCTCCCTCCAGGTTCGGTTCAATGATACCAACAGGTAGACTATAGAACAATAGCCAGAATGTTTCTTATTCATAGTAGCTCAAGCTGAAGTTTTGCCCTTGCCAAGCTTGTTTCCAGATACCAAGACACCCCTAGGAACCAGAACCACACTGTTTTTCCTTTGTATTCTTCACTGCTAAATATAACAGTGTACGCTCCGTGTTTTGAGTAGACAGTGTAATGACCAGTCTCCTCAATACTCAAGCCTGTTATTGTATCCAAACGAAAAAACAAACTGCACGCCAAGGGAACCGAGGGACTACATGTTTACCCCCTGGCCCAAAAATGCTTTGCCCTTGCCAAGCATGTTTCCAGATACCAAAACACTCCTAGGAACCAGAACCATGCCGTTTTTCCTTTGTATTCTTCACAGCTAAGTAGACACAGTAATGACCAGTCTCCAAACCAAAAAACAAATTGCACACCAAGGGAATGGAGGGAGTACATATTTACCCCTTGGCCCAAAAATACTAGGCTAAGACTACGACAATACTTAGCCTGACTCTGCATAATATACAGCAGCAGACATTCGGGATCTTTCTGAATCTAGCTCAGATGAATGAAAGATGCGAAAGGGAAAATTCGGAAAATTCATAGGCCAGCATGCTTACCAATACGGCCAATCTTCATGCCAGATCGAGCAAGGGCTCTAAGGGCAGACTGAGCACCAGGGCCAGGGGTTTTGGTCTTGTTTCCACCAGTGGCACGGAGTTTAATGTGCAATGCAGTAATTCCAAGCTCCTGCAAAGGAGAAAGAAAAAAGTGAGAACAAACTTATCAACAACAAATGCATTTTTTCCACAGTAAGAAAATACCTTGCATCTTTGTGCAACATCCTGTGAGGCAAGCATAGCAGCATAAGGTGAGGACTCATCACGATCAGCTTTAACCTTCATGCCACCTAGACAATGCAAAAAAAATGTCAAATTCTCTGAGTGTCTAGAAAAGATCTTGCAACTTTAAGAAACCAGGACAATAGGCAAAACAGAACATTTGCTCTAATCCAGCTCAAACAGGTATATACCACAATAAATAGCTGTCTGAAAGCTCATAACAGAACAAAAGACATAGTATGTGCTCAATTGATTTGATGCTTGATTCAGCAACAGGTTATAGAAGCCTAAAATAACTGGTAAGACAAAGTGGACTGTACACAACTAACATAAGATGAATTGATGAAACACAACAAACAGAAATCATGTTCACTTCCATGATATAGGCACCTTCATTCAATTTAGCAATGGTACCAAGCAGGAATGACTTGGCAAAATCAGTGCAAAATGCAACTGACTGAGACCAAGCAAACACCACAGGATACACAATAGCAAGATGAAGGCACCTAAAACAGACAGGAAGAGAGGGACCCAGAGAAAAACTCTCTAGTCCCTCATTATCAATGTTGCACAGCTATGACTCAAACGCTCCCACGTGAATGGAAGGGAGGCGATCTTAAGGGCCGTGCTTGAGAAAGACAACTAGACAACAACACAAAGCATTACCATATAACATTCCTTATATCACAAATCAACCAAAAACAAAACAAGATAGTCCATACAATGTGATGCTAGAGACCATGTCCAGGTTAACAATGCAACTGAAGCAATGGAATGAAGTGGATGGCAAGCTCCACCAGCCAAACTAAGCAGCATATTCATCAACTAAAGCTACATTTCAAAGAGAGCCAATCAATAGCCAACAGCACAAATTAGTATATGAAAAAATAACAATGTCATCGCAATCAGAGAGTAACCCTAGTACAATAGATCAACTACAACTACATCTCTTTATAGAGAAAGAGCCTAACCAACAGTAGAAACACCATTCCAACAACACCAGTGCCATTGCAATCAAACAATAATTCCAGTATCATAGGAACTTGCAAAAGAAACTTGAGAAGGCCAAGTACCAGTGATGCGGACAAGCGTCTCCCTTCCGGACAGATCAGTCACATGCTGCAACACCCACACAAATATTCATATATTAGTTTCGATTTTTTGCTCGTTTCTGCGAATCCTTCGCCCAGAATCGGATGGGAATGGAATCGGGGGTCGCAGCATCTTACGATGAATGTGTCGTTGAAGGAGGCGAAGATGTGCGCGACGCCGAAGACGTGCTCGCCCTCGCGGACCGCGGGGCCAAGCGTCACATTCTCCTCCTTGGGCTCCCGCGTCTTCTTCCTCCCAGACTGCACAGCATCGGCGCAAAAACAGCAATACGGCGGTCACGGCAAGGGCACTTTTGAGATCTGAGAGAGGACGAAGAGATAGAGGTGGCCAAGGTACGTACCATGGCGGCGACGGTTGCAAAAGAGGGGTATGTTAGGGTTTGCTAGGGAGGACGGCGGCGAGTGGCGGCGGCAAAACCCTAGCACGCAGCGGCTGTCTCTCGACTTCACGCTGCCTGTATAAGTAGAGAGGGGGTCGACCATGCGTGGCTTGGGCTTGTTTGGGCCATGCGTGCTCGTAGGCCACGTCCCACGTCTCCATCTCGTGAACCAGCCCAATAGGTTTTTGAGCAACACCAGCCCAATAGGTAATATCTTCAGTTCTCTCCCTTTAAAGTGCCTATTATATGCGTAGTAGTATAAGTTTGACCTGTCAATCTGTCATCCAAATCCAATAGCCAAACACAGAACGCACTGCATTTTTTTTGGCTGTGAAAACTAGGATTTGCTAGGTTTAACGTGGTCTTGTCTCGTATTGTATCTAATTAATTCAATAAATTCTAGATCCTATGTGTGCACCTACTGAGAAGTAGAGAGACGCTAACGACGTGCCACGTGCTTGCAGCATCGAGTGTGTGGTGTGCGTGGGCTCGGGCCACGACATGACATGGTGCGGGTTGTGCTTAGTTTTGCCGCTTGGGCAGCTTTAGTTGGGATTTTTCACAATTGCATCTAGGCAGCTATAATATTGTGGTGATTACTCCTCTCTTGAACCGAGATTTAGCCCTTCAGGTTCTCGACTCCCGAGCAGGCCGTCGGGTTTTGGAGAGCGTCTACACACGATTGCTCGTTGTCGATTGACAATATTGTTACGACTACTCTCCAACGAATACAACGTATTCTTCCCGATGACAAGCACCATACTTCTTTCTGGTGGATGTTTGTAGGACTATAATGTGTACTCCCTCCGTCCCAAAAAATGATGTCGTTCTCGCTTCCCAAGAAACGATTGCCAGTAATTTTTAAAAATAATAAATATCATCGATTAGTATCATAATTAGTATCATCGAAAAGATTTTTAGATCTAGTTTTTTAACAAAATTATTTAGAGATATAAATATTGTACGTATTTTTTGTAAATTGAGTCAAACTTATGGCACGAGCATCTAAAACGTCATCTTTTGGGGACGGAGGGAGTATATATCACCTTGGTGGACGTTTGTAGGACTATAATGTGTATATCACCTTGCACCGACTATAGTGCATAATTTCGAGCAACGTACTATGTCAACCAGTGTACATGAAACTACTAGTGCTTTGAACATGGGTCTCTTTGTTGGATACATTATAATCTTACTGTTTCCATATTTAGCTGTGGTTTTTAACAGTGAGCAGTATCTTCATTATGATTAGCACTGTAGTGATTAATTGTAGTTCACACTGCACATATATGTCATCACAAATTTACTACTATTTTTTGGATTAAATTAGATGAGTGGAAATAGCTAATTTCCTAACATAAACAATAGTATCACACTTTGTACCGAAAATATTAATCTGAATTAAAAGAGAAAGAAATATCAACCAAAATTTAGTGTTTAATGCTTGCATTCTTTATTTTTTTATTTACCCTTTCTAATTATTATTTAACTAATAACTCATGGAAAAATATTTTTAGATTTCTTTTGGTCATGCTGATGTGACAGAACTGTCATGCTACATGGTGTTGTAGGGTCTGCCACACTGCTAGTGACCTTGCCAATGTGACCGAGGTGGTGCCACTCCATCGGTGTGACAATTTAGGGGTGTTTGGCAGGGCTTCTCCGAATAACCCTCAGCCAAACAATGGCTCTAACTTCTTTCTCTTTTGAAAAAACAGTCCCTCCAGCAAAACGTTTGACATGGCTGCTCCGGAGGAGCTAGAGCCAAGGAACCCTTGCCAAACAAGCCCTTGGCCGTCAAGGATCATTTTTTCTTTTTGGTGTGTGTATGTGTGTGTGTGTGTGTGTGTGTGTGTGTTTTTTTGAAAGAATGGTGCAAATTTTCTAATCACATAACAGAACAATAGATGGATTGTGTGTATGGCTTTAAAAAAGGAATTCCAAAACTACCATAACTGTCTTATCCGTGGAGCTATCCAAAATTTGACAAGTCAAACAAGGTCCGATTTTAATTGGATACCCGGATAACGCAGCTTAACAACTTATTATAAATAATAAAGCAATTTTCTAAATTATATATAAAATAACAAAAAAATTAAAAAGACAAAAACAAGTTTTTTGACAGCTGTGGGATTTGAACCCACGCCCTTTCGGACCAGAGCCTAAATCTGGCGCCTTAGACCACTCGGCCAAACTGTCATATTATGTTTGAAACAAATACAATAATAAATAAATTAACTCACCAAGCGGTCTACAGTCACTAAAATTAGCTTATACATATATATCGAGATGTATTCAACTCATCACCAACAGAACGTACATACAAACATGAATCTACTGCTATTATCGGCAACATATTTGCCACAAAACAAAGGAAAGCATATTGTCATATCAACTTAATCAAAAGGGTCAATCCGTGGATCATGCTCACTTGCCATCGCCATTCCTGTGCACAAGCACGTCGGGCACATTACCTGGGAAACATGGGGATTCAACAATAAAGGAAGTTTACACTTTATGGAGGCAAACATGTTGGTGGAAGATGATATGGAATATAATGCCCTTTCTAATCTGTAACCAGGAATTCCCATAGAACACAAAAACTCTATGCAACACTTTTCGAACATGACTCAAACGATCTCTGTGCAGCATTGAATTTAAGAACTAAGTACGTGTTTGATCTGCAGTATCACCTCGTCATTCAGGGGCGTCCCGAGGCCCGTGCGGGCCGTGCGACGGCACAGGGCCCCCAAAATCATAGGGCCCCAAGATTTAACAAGGTCCCTAAGTATGTATAGTAATTATGAGATTTTTTTAATTAATAAGTCAGACACAATTATCCTTTTAGCCCATAAACGTAGCCTTCTGCGGCATATATGTTCATAGCTGCAACATATGAGTTTACGACAACACCATGACATTCTACTCCGTCTAGGAGACAAAGCCGCTGCAACGATTCCAACTCTTTCATGTGCATTCTTCATCTCTTCGACTTTCTATTAGTTGTATCTGCCATCATGCTGTTCGTCGTCGCTCAGACCCAGTCCCACCAATCTAGATCATTGATGTGTGTCATTATTTTCATATTTTGACACTAGAGATTAGGCCTTCACATTTTGTTTTGTACAGGGCCTCCCATTTTGTCGGGACGCCCCTGCGTCATTTAACCTCAAGGCAGTACCTCGAGTATGATAAACTTTTCTATTGTTCAAATCTTCTAGAATGCATCAAATTGAATATTGTGAAACACAACGGCAATATATAGAATACCTTTCCAGCTCCAGAACAATTCTGACACCTTCCTTTCATTGACCACATATTATGCCCCAATAATGAAAAGTGCTTTGTGTTCAATAACATCCCACTAGCAGAACAGCGAGCACATGGCAAGTATCCTATATTGCAGAAGCAAGATCAGTCATGAGACTAAATGTAAGGCTCGAGCTAGTTTAGAATCTTTCATGGATATTCCATTTTTTATTTGGAAGGTGAATCATGCATTCGCAATTAATGAGCTATGTTTGGGTCAGGTAGTTAAAAAGTATTTTGTCTGTACCAGTCCCATGGCAATATGTACATCTTTTCTTCTCTTGCTGCCTGACATTTCGCACTTCAACCAGCATTAAAGCTGAGATAACACCAACTGCGCCACCTGAAAATGATGCCACTATAGGATCTACCTGACTGAACAGCAGTCAACAAAAATGTATCAAACACTTTTCTATGTACCACCGCATAATTCACTATAAGAGATAGGTTCTTCAAAGCACCTCAATTGAAGAGGTAAGTGCAAGGTCCTTATAAAATCTTCATAAGATGTGCCACCCAGCCCTAACTTCAGTTCAAGCTGAATCGAAAGGCAGCTCCTTTAGGAAAACTTACTATATGACCTAATAGTAAGAAGAGGTTCTGGTAAAAATAGTAGGGACTGCAACCATAAAGTGACGCGTGAACTTACTATTGGGGCTATCAAGCCTCCGAAAATGATTATCCCAGATATGACAGAGAATGATGTCATATATAGTTGCTTCATAGTCTTTGGTGACTGTTTTGAGGAAAGGAAAAGAAAAGTTAATAGAAGTTAGAACAACTCCACATGCCAATGTGATCATTTCTCAAAAATAGATGAGTGCTGTTGCTCACCGCATCTGGCATAAACGGAATAGTTGATGGAATCTCAGGCATTTCATTTTCTTCAGTGTTGGCATCTTTGCTTTCAGAAGTTCGAATACGCTGCTGCACTCTTGTCGTCTAACCTGATTAAATTTTCCATACAGAAAACTTCACAATGTTGTCTTAGCAAAGCTACAAATGGGTAGCTAGAATTGGACAAATGGAACACATAGTCTGCAAAACTGAAAACCTCTTCCATCAGAAGGAAAATTTTGTTACGCCGACTCTTGATGTTGTCTTCAATCTCTTGCGATTGCATTTGAACAAAGTCCTCGATTGTCTCTGGGCCTTCAATTATGCAAAAACTGTAAAAAAGAAACATGATTGATCCTGTAAGGCTGAGCCAGAACGGATTACTTATTGTTGAACTAAGTTTCCAAAGAAAGATATTGAAGCTTGCTTAATCTACTAGTACTTTACCAGTTAGGACTATTAACTTTTGCTTTTATTGCTCCTCCACTACTACAAGGTTAATAGTGCACTTCAGATCTATCAATTTGATCTGGCATAAAAATATCTTTTTCATGATATATTTCTAATATCTAATATGAACATATCTCGGTGGATCTTTGAAGCGATCTTCCCTCTAAGGTCAGAACTTAGCGTTAATAAAAATTCTAATTTTAGAACTAGAGCAGGAGGCTCGGAACCGAAATATCTTGGGAAGATGTCCCCAGCAGATGTTCATTAGAACTGGATATGGTGTAAGCTAAACTGGGACTGAACTTCACGAGTGGATGTGGTATCGCCAACGCCGCCACAAAGCAAAGAAGCCAAGAACTCTACTAGCTCAACGACAACCCCGTCGTCCCTCTAACCATGCATCTCGTAACTGAAAAGGGGAAATTTCAGCAGTGAATTAAGGTAGAGCAACCTGGAGAGGCCGCCGTCGCCGGACGCCCTGGACTCGCCAGCTGGGGAGCACCGCCGCAGCACCAGCAGCTGCCGCCGGCCGCAGCCGGCTTCTCCCCGTCCGTCGTCGTCGTCCCCCGCGCCGCGTAATAATGCAGGCGCCGACACGGCCAAGAAGTCGAGCGCAAAGTAGCGGCCGCGCGGAGCATGCGCGCTCCCGCCGTTGGCGGTGCCGCCGGCGGCGCGGCGAGGCAGGACATGGCCGGCCACCCCCAGCGCCGCGTGGCTGGCTGTTGGGGACGGACGGACGGACGTATGGAAGCGTCCGCTGGCGCCTGGCTGTGACGGATTTGGATAGGCGCCACGGCGAAGCTGGTCGGGAGGACGTTACGCCGTTACCGCGTTACCGCGGGTACATGACAAACGTGGAAAGCCGAAGCATCTCGCGACGGCGGGCAGCGGCATCGGGATTTCCTCTTTGACGCGCTCAGCTGCAGGGTGCGGGTGCTGGCCGCCGGGTGGAAGGTTCAAAGTTTGCCCACGTATTCTTTGTTCTAGCGAGACCATGGTATTACTTTCTCCATGTCATAGAGTTTGTCGCCTCCGTGTCGTAGAGTTTGTCATTAGAAAAACGTGTTTGTGAGAGGGGCACGAATTTTTAACGACAAACTCCATAGGATGGAGGGAGTAGACCTTTGGAATAGCAAGGTGTGCAGTGATGCACCTCTCTTTCTCTCTCTCGTCCCTAAAATAATCTGTCGCTTTTAACTTTCAGAAACAAATACTGGTAATTTTTATAAATAATAAATATTATCAATTAATATCATAATTAGTATCATCGGAAAGATCTTTGAATCTAGTTTTTTTAACAAAATTATTCAGAGATATAAATATTGCACGTATTTTCTATAAATCGAGTCAAACTTGCGGCACGAAAATAAAAAAAAACGACAATTATTCGGGGACGGAGTAGTAATTCTCAACGTGGGGGCGGCGGATATTCCCCACTACAAAGATGCAGCAGCGAGGTGTGCAAGCGAAACAAAGATGCCGATCCAGGTATATAAATATATAATCCAATAGGTAGTAGGCTAGTATGGTATGGAGTGCAGTACCTTTTCAAAATTATGTATCCTCTGTATATATGTTCAAGTAATCAGAGCCATTTGAACTTCAAGTGTATATAAAAAAGATAAGCAAAAAACTATAATTAATGAACAGATTATTGTGTGCTTCTATTAGCTGGAGGGTAGTTACAGTTGGAAGAGAGGCATCGAAACACAGAGAAACAGCAATTGGAGCATGAAAATCAAAGCACAATTCCAGAGAAAGGAGGAGACTTATTTTGGTTTCATAATATTCCTGGATATCCCTTGCGACTTGCAGTCTAGGCGATTTGTATCATTAGTTTGGCCTTCCTCCGCCACATGACTGCCTAACATAAATTTGGAAATTTGTAAGTACTTCATGGTTTTTTAGAGATGTGATATTTATCCCCATAAAAGATCTAGATGGAGAAGCTCATGTATTCTAAACATAACTCTGTTCAATTCAAACCCATCAGCTAAGAATGAGTTATCACATTTAGTGATTGTTTCTTTTATTTGAGCTCGCATGATGTCCGGAATTGATATGGTATATTTCTCCCTCTATCTTTGAATTGTAATAATCAAGTGAACATTCCTTACTACAGATAAGAATGAGTTATTTTTCTCTAGAGCTTATTTGACTGCACTCGTATCTAGCTGATCAATCCTCAATTGGAGCAGCAATTAGTTATTAATTTTGTTATCCCAATACATATGTATGGAAGTGTATGAGTGTGAGAGAGCATTCTTGCTGACTTGTGATGGTCATTGACAAGTGAAAACTAAGTGAAGTTAACTTTTTTTAACCAAATCAAAGCATTTATCAACATACTTAGGTTTGTATTTTTCTAGAACTTATTTTAGAATTTAACGAATGCTATTCTTTAAGTGTTAGATGAAGTGTTTGTGGATAAGGAGACGCCTGTGGTGTTATGGTTTGGTGAGTGTTTATGTATGCACATGAGCAAGAGCAACTGCATATGTATAACCGTTCGCAGAAATGTGGATAAGAAATGTCTACAATGCTAAAGCTTTGTTACTTTTGAATAAATAACTCCCTGAGCTTGCATGGGCCGACATCACAAGTCCATCTTTGAGAAACCATATCAGGATTATGCACGAGCTTAATTAAGCCCAAAGCCACTTCTTCCATGCTAGTACTTACTCTATCTTTTTCTCAAAGAGTATTTACTCTGTCTTCAAGTCTTCATCAACCCTAGAGTAGAAAGTTTAATATCGACGTTTGATGAACCTGAATGCTCAAAAAAAAAATCGTATTAATATGGGCACATAGCCTAGTCCCGATGTGGTACTAAAACCATCGCCCACGCTGCCGAAGCCCCACCGTGCCTTTGTACAAATACGGGCTGTGTTTACTCTCCGCTACGGCCTACGACGGGCCCGTTGCTTCAATGCTACGAATAGCACGGGGGCGAGCGGCGGGCCTTGGTGGACTTGTCTTCCGCGGATCGGCCCTCGATTTTTGTTGGGAGGTTCAGAGGTCAGAGCTGGGCTATTTATGCCGTTGCTTGATGAGGTTCAGTTTCAGTTGAGACTACCACGGGCATTCGGTTAACCGAAACTGATCGGTTCGGTTCTTCGGTTTCTTGACAAATTCGGTTACCTAAGAAATAGGGACCGATCGGTTCTTTTGAAATATAGGAACTGCTAAATTCGGTTTCGGTTAATTCGGTTCGGTTCCGGATATGACCGAACTAACCGATGTGCTTGTGAACAGAGGGAAAAAAAACTCACGGAATTGCACATCAAGTTACCAAAAGCAACACAAATCAAAACATTAATCATTCATCTAGCAGCAATGAAGAACAAAAATCTTCTGTTTCTGGGTTACAGATGAAAAGCATCTCGTCTCGCCACGCCTACAGCCCCCATGCGTCGGGCGGCTTGTGGCTATCGCCGCTTGCCTCACCTGGCTCGCCGCCGCACTGGCGCCCGCCTTCTTGCTTGCCGCACCACCTTTCGTCGCCCGCCCGCTCGACCCACCCCCCCGCCGCCATGTAGCTCGAGCTCCCGTCTTTTACCGCCGACGCGGGATGTAAGGGCAGGGGAGAGGGAGGAACAGGGGCCACCAGATCCGAGAGCGGGGAGAAGGACCACCGGGATCGAGTGTGGGAAGAAGCGACTCCGGCCACGGGGCAAGGGAGCAAACCAGCACGGGAGGGTGGTGTTCGTGGCTCCGTGCCTTTTTTTTCTTCTTCGTAGCTCCGTGCTTGTGCCGTGCGTGTGGGAGATGAGGATTGAGGATGAGGAGTGGCGGCTGCAGGTGGGGAGAGGATGAGAGGGTAGGGGCGATGGGTGAAGTTATATAGTAGGGTTTTTAATGGGCCAGTTGGGCTGTAATTTTTTCATGGGCCACTTTGGAATTTCGGTTTCTTGGTTAACCGAGGCTTAGAACCGAATTGACCTGATAAAGTTCGGTTAGTTGAAAGTGAGAACCGAATTAGGAACCGAATTTTTTGGTTTCGATTATTTCGGTTCGGTTCTCGGTTCTCGGTTA
>JADLZL010006908.1:0-32185 GCA_015844335.1 Chrysopogon serrulatus | reverse complement strand
TCAATGCACATAGTGACATGGACGCCTAGTACGTCTTCTTTCCGCATATGGACTAAAACCGCACCAAATCATACACGGACTTATTGACACTTATTGACAGATACTACTGCCCACAAAAAATTTCTTCCACATTTCCAATATTTTTTTACATAGTATAATTTTTTTTTCTCGACAAGTACGAGAGCTACGTATCATCATATTAAAAAAGTTAACACAACCACAAACAAACGCATGTGGAGATATGAATAGAAAAGAATCAGAAAGCAACGAACAGAGCATCATCTGTGTTGCGCAACCCACAGACAGAGAGGGGAAAGGAAGCACGACCACAGATGACACTCTCAAGGCAGTGCGTAGCTCTCATGGCCACATGAGGTCGACCGCTACCCTGGACACCGCGAGATCCTCGAACGACTCCTCATTCCTCGTATCGTCGCACTTGCACCGCGCGCTCCCGGCGGCCGGCGGCCGGCGACCGTTGTTCGTCCTGCTTGGACGCCGCCGCCGCCGCCCCGGTCACGGCGGGCCGGAACTCCCGCAGAAGGCTCTGATGGCCGCCCATGTAGCGTTCGGCCGCCAGCACACTGGCGCTCTCCCCGCCCAGCAGCTCCGACAGCAGCAACACGATGGACGCCATGAGAACGAGAGGATGGATGAGCAGCAGCTAACCTAGCCGGGCCCCCGACGGGTCACACAACAAGCGGAACAACAGAGGAACAGATTCTCCTCGTGCACGGCGAGATGATGGTATGGTACGGACAACGGAGGGAGACTGGGATGGGGAGGCGGGATTTATGTGCATGCCTGCCGTTGCGCGCTGCATGCGGTGCTCGTGGTTTTTTGGCCGCCGCGGCCGCGGGGTGATTTCAATTTCGACTGGTTCGTTTCGTGCCCCGCGGATGGCTGCGCACATTTCAGCGGGAGCTCAGCCAGCGGGCGGCCGCTGGGTTTGACCAAAACAGCGCACGTCGTCAGCCTCGCCTAGCCCCGGCGGCGTACGTGCAGCTGCAGCTAGGATGGTCGTCGGTCGTCGCGTCGGGCCGGTCGGTACGTGGTGCTTGACGTCTGTTCGTCCCAGCAGGTCCCAACGGAAGAGAAAGGCTGGGGTAACAAACACAGCAGAGCCTCCGATCCCTGACTTGACTCTTTTTTTTGGATACAACCTGACTTGGCTCTTTGGTTGTCGCTGTCGATTTCGCTTTGGGATTTATCTATCGGTGTTTTTGTAGCACGGCGTTTGGTGCGTCATGTCATGCGTGCCTTCCTCCTCGGTGCCGGCATTCAAAAGCATTCCATCTGAGTCTGCCTCTCTTAGGCTAATCTCAATGGGAGTTTTATGGAGTTTTATGGGCATTAAATACGCTAGCGTGGCACAGTATTTATTAAGAGAGAGACTATAAAAGTTTCATAGAAGTAGAGAGAGTTTCATGGGGATGAAACTCTTCTTATCAAGCTTCCAAAAATGGGGTGCATATAAAAAATGCGTGCCATGAAACCCCAATCGACTAGCCTCAAGCTATGGTTCTGCGTTTGTTGCACACATGCACGGAGTAATTCTTTGATTATGTTCTCTACTCGAAGCAGTTTTTATTAAAAAAACCCACTATGTTATGTAGTCTATTCGAAATGCAAAATAAATAATAGAATCGCGCATCAAATTATCAGTTATTATGAAATATGCACGGATCATAAGCTTTCTCTTCTTTTTTTTACATGCATCGGTTTCATTCATGGCCTTATGAAATACTCCCTCTGCTCCAAATAGATGTCATTCTAACTTCTCGAAAAGTAGGGGCGGCCCGAAAAACTGAATATAGGGGGGTGAAGTAGTTTTTTTGAGTGAACAAATGTAGTAGAACTAGAAAAAACATTTCAAGTTTTAGTCACATATATACGGTAGTAATATGTTTAAATCTAAACCCATAGATGATTACGGATTCAAATGCGCTAAGAGTTCTGGATGAATTAGCAAAGGATAAACGGATATTAAATACACAAATTAACTATAGAATAGAGGGACCAATACAATGTGTGTCAGGCCCCTAAGAAGTTAACTTTTTAAACTTTGACCGGCTATTTATTAAAAAAAAATATTAATATTTATAATACACAATTAGTATCACTAGATAAATCGTTGAATGTATTTTCATAATAAACTTATTTAAAAATATAAATGTTGCATGTATTTTCTAGAAATCTAGACAAAGTTAAGAAAATTTGATCTATATATATCTCATAACAACCTCTGTTTTAGAATAGAGAAAGTGTCCGATCATCACCTATTCTACTCCGTAGATACTAGAGGGATTTGTAACCTCACACTGTGTCCCTCTAAGAGCGGATGGCCCCACGCTTGCTGCTCCTGTAGCAGCAACGCCTACTGGTGACTTCCATCACAGCTAGAATGAGCAGGCTCAAAAAAGGTGATAGAAAAACGTCTGTCACATCAACTGTTAAAACGTTGATGGTCAATCTAAGTCGCATCCAAGTCTACACATTGTTCAGGATGAGAGGCGCGGGGAATATCATCATCTGGTCCACTACCCAATGGCGGAGCCAGGGACCATGCCCCCCCCCAAACATTTCAAAACAAAGAAACTATTTTATATTTGTATTTAGAGGGAGGTTAGACAAAATTCTTGTCATATGTTCCTATACCTATTGTAATATCTTCTAGATAATAAAACCACACAAAACACGACGAGATGCAAATATTAAGCACCGATTAATTCATTATAGAAAAACCGAGGTCATGGTTGCCAGACAGGACAACCTATACGTCACGGGTTTCACCGACAAGGGCGGGAGGTGATTCATCTTCAGCAATCGTCCACGGCGGCTCATCCCGGTGGCGTCGGTCTTCCGTGTCACCGACGACTACAGAGGGCTCATCGGCGGGCATCTAAACCTCGACACGGTGAACCTCGACACGGTGCACATGCAAGCAGACGGCCTAGAAGGCGTCGAGGCCATCGCCAACTATGTCCCCAAGGATCCCGCGACGTCGGCTGCGTCTCGCGATAGCTGGCCATAATGGCGGTGACCTTCGCGGAGGCGTCGTGGTTTTGGCCATTCGATGATATGGCCGTGTTCGTTTGAGCTAAAAAGCCATTTCAGGTTATCAGCAACAGTATTTTATTCTCATAAAAAATTAGTCATTTTAACTGTGTTTCAATTTACTAGCCGGCTTATAAGTCTTGCCAAACAGGTTCATGGTTCGCTATGTCTGGGAGAACGATGGCAGGTCCCACGACATTGGTGCTGCCAGGGACCTGGTGGTCAAGTGACGGGTTCTGTCTCGTGCGCTGATGATCTCCGTGCAGGAGCAAGGCACCTGGAACAGCGACCAAGCATGGGATGTGCGCCCGCAATGCCAACATCGACACCCTCCAAGACGCGCGGCGTGTCCTCAAATTGGCCATTTGACCGTGGCAGGAGAAGTGCTCTAAGGACATCAAGTGGCTCGTCAGTTGAAGCAACGGGCCTGATGCAATGAGTGAATAAAGAGAAAAGTCGTCTTTCTATATATATACATATATACCATGTAAATATATACTTATCTCTTGTATGGTATCGAGAAAAATGTTACTCATGGTTTTATATTTTCTTCTGTCCCTTCTATGCATTCCACCTCTTGTTTGGCAATGTTTTGAACACAACGATTCAGTGGTTCGCACAATGTATCGTCCTGCATGCGCGGCCGGGCACGGTAGTAGTGGCCTGCCAACTGGCTCACGTGGAGCTGCCCAATCCTCCCCGCGTATCACTACTTAAGTGAAAGCGTTTGGATTATGGAATAAACATCAATTTTAGACAATTAGCTAGTTCGTTTGTTGGGGAATATATATATATATATATATATATATATATATATATATATATATATATATATATATATATATATATATATATATATATATATATATATATATATATATATATATAATGCACATGGTGATATGGACACCCTGTATGTCTTCTTTCCGCATATGGAGGAGGCATGCAGCAAAGCTTTCATATATGTAACCCTGCAGAATGGACTGGAGACTGGACTGCGGTCTGAACTAAAACCACACCAAACCATGCACGGACTTGTTGACAGATACTACTAGCCACAAAAACGTCTTCACATTTCCAGTATTTTTTGTACGTGGTTTTTTTTCTTGACACGTATGAGAGACGTGTCATTATCTCATACGACTAAAAAGGTGCAAAAGGAATCGTCAGTCCGACTAATTGCTCGCCCGCCCAGCTAATCACTCGCTCGGTATTTCCCACGATCGCACGCCATGCGGTGGACACGGCCCGGCGCTCCCTTGGAACCGCTCCCGCGCGCTATTCAGCAGACCTCACCCTCCGATGGAGACATACATACGTGGAGTTGCCTTCCTCAGGTCGGCCCCATACCCACGCACCCGCCCTCGCTCTCGCTCCTCGCGCGACGCCACTCCCTACACACGCCGCCGGAACTGCGCTGGCCCTCGCCATCGCACCGCACCTTCGCAGCGCAGCGGCCCAGCGGTTCATGGATGTGCTGGAGCGACGACCTGGGACTTCACATCGACATCGACGCAGACGCCCAAGGCTGCCGCCAGCGCCGCTGCTGAGGGGGTCAACCGCCGAAGTCGCCGCCAGTTCGTCGCGCGCCTCATCAGACTCACGAGGCCGCCGCCGTGGCCGTTGCAGCGGTCGTCAACCGGAGAAGAGCAAGCACGTACGGCACAGCCGCGTGTGTTGATGAGTGATGTCTAGGGTGGCGGCGGTAGAGGCCAAGTCCTCAATGAAGTCAGCGACCATGCTGAGAGTGTGAAGCCTAGCAAGTGTTTGACAAAATGCTTTTGTGCTTTGCCTATCAAGGGCAGTGAGTCGTGACGAGGGGTTCGTACTGCTGTGGTTGGATGACCACGCCCAGGAGAGGTGGTGCCTGCCCACGGCGATGCGGAAGTGGAGCATTGGAGCCCTATGTCATCGGCACTAACGGCAGCCCCTATGTCATCGGCACTGATGGCGCTGCACCTGTCACCACGCTGCTTCGTCTCCAAATACAGAGGTGAGGAGGCATACCAGATGATTCTTCATTCCGTCAATCCAAATACACTCGGCCTTCTTTTGTACTTTTATTTTCGTTTCTGGATATATAAAGCATTCCTCTTCTATTTTGTGATCCATGCATCCGCTTCTCTGGTTGGATCACTAGGTGCATGTGCCTCTGGATTGAAATCGAATTTGATCAATCGCTGCCAAAACATCTTGACCTGAAGTTACCGTGATTCCAAGTAAATTCCAGCAACTTTTTGCAAAAGGACACCCTAGGAACAGATGCAAGACTGTTTCTTCAGTCGCTTCCTGACAGAGAACACAGTGATAAGAATCCAATGCCATATGTTTCCTTCTCAAAATATTTCTGGTACTTAGTCGATCCTTTAGCAGAAGCCAAAAAACACTTTGTGCTTGGGTTGACAAAAACAATTCCACAGCCATCTGAAAGCACATGGATTCTGCCTGTTTCCAGTGAGATACTTGTAAGTGTGCTGACCTGAAGCCTTTCCCCATTGTGGAGTCGGAGATATCTTCGAATTCTGTCAAAGCAAAGTGTTCTCTGAAAGACTGCAAAACCTGCAATTGCTGAAACGCTTCTGAAGACAGGAGCAGGTGGAATTTTGTGGTCTCATATATTCTCAGCAGGGAGGTGGGCAAAAATGAAGCTTTTCTACATGTTCACAACACTGTGTTCTGTAGAATATACTGTATTAGTGTAGTAGTTTGATTTACTGTATTAGTGAAGTATTTTGATACTACAATATCATATACTTTGATCTTTTCTATTCCCACGTATATTCATAGTCGAAGTTGACAAGATATTTTGATTTCGATCTGCTTCCATGTGTATTCATAATCCAAGTCAAAACGGGCACATCTCCTGCTTGAGAGCACTACTGAGATTAGGGAGAGAGCACGCTTGTTAGTATGTAATGCATAATATATGTGAAACCTGGCTGCCTTGATCATTGGCTGCTGATTGAAAAAAGGGGATGGATGACGCGGTTCTGTGGGTATCCATTCATCTTACCACGGCATATTTTATTGAGAAATTGGTATGGCTAAAAAATCTGGGTCATGAGGAACAATAGCTAATTTCTGCTTGACTGAAGATGTTGGTCCGTATATGTATTGCTAGCTTTCATTTCTTCTCTCCTGTTGAATGTCCGACAAGCTTGTTCTGGCTGAAAGTAGTCATGGTTGCCACCTCTTTTTTTTTTTACCACAAAAACTGTTGCCCACCTCATTGAAGTCCCATCGCATCGCATTATGGTTGCCTTTTGATTGTTTACCTATGCATTTTCTTATCGGTTCCTTAATGCATTTGCTATTTAGGCTATAGTTCAGTAAAAACAACTGAGTTTTGTTCTTTGCAGTCAGTGTCAGAGTTAAACAATGATGTTGCTGCTAATTTTGTCTCACAACTTGAGTCAAACTCATTTGAAGTAAGTAATTTGTTTCTGGTAACCATTCTTCTAAGCTTCCTACGAGACCATTTACCATTGGCATTTACATAGCATCAACATGTTTTCCCCCTCATTAAGTTGGCCACGCTGCTTTATCTGTGCTATACCAACACTCAACAACATATGATACACCTGAACAATAATAATTCCACAAATTTACTAGGTAGTCAATCATCAACGCATGTTAGTTCATTCCCAGTGGAAACTTTGTATGTTTTGACTCGCAACGGTGGCGTGGTGATTTGGGGATTTCCTGGGCCTTATTTATGGTGTACTAGGCAGTGAATCCTGGTTTCTTTTTTCTTTTTCTTTTTTTGCAGATTCAAAAATGGAGCTTAGGATGTATGAAACTCTGAGCATGTGTCATGAGTGGCCTTTCGGTTTTCTATTTATTTTCCTATTATTATTCATGCAAAACTATAGCATGTAAGCACGGCAGGAGTGAATCCTGGATTCCGATTATGAGAGGGTGGTGAAGGAGCGGTAGGGAGTGGATGGTGGTTGATGCAAAACTATCTATCTTTCTTGAAGACTTATGTAAAATTGTTGTTTCAAACATTGCGATTGTATTATTTATTTGAGGTAGCAGTATAACACATGCTCATACATATATTATCGTAGTATTATATGTTCCTGTCGCAACGCCGCTGGCACTCACCTAGTATTAAGAAAAAAGTTAACATAACTACAAACAAACAGAGCAAGTCGAAATTTGAATAGAAAAGAATCAGAAAGCAACGAACAGAGCACCATCTGTGTTGGAGCAGCGATGGACCACACATGAACAAAACGCTCAAGTCAGTAGCTGGTTTCATGGCCACATGAGGTCGAACGCTACCCTGGACACCGCGGGATCCTCGAACGACTCCTCGTTCCTCGTCTCCTCGCACTCGCACCGTGCGGTCCCGGCGGCCGGCGACCGTTGTTCGTCCTGCTTGGACGCCGCCGCCACCGTGGCGCCGGTCACTGCCGGCCGGAACTCCCGCAGGAGGCTCTGATGGCCGCCCATGTAGCGTTCGGCCGCCATCACGCTGGCCCTCTCCCCGCCCAGCAGCTCCGACAGCAGCAGCACGATGGACGCCATGAGAATGAGAGGATGGATGAGCAGCAGCTAACCTAGCCGGGCCCCCGACAGATCACACAAACACAAGCGAACAACAGAGGAACAGAGAGACACAGTCAGACAGAGACAGGCACTACTCGATCGAACGGCGAGATGATGGTACGGAGGGAGAGAATGGGATGGGAAGGCGGGATTTATGTGCATGCCTGCCGCCGCGCGCTGCATGCGGTGCTCGTGGTTTTTTGGCCGCCGCGGGTGATTTCCTTTCAATTTCGACTGGTTCGTTTCGATCGTGCGCCTGGTTTCGCTTCACCAGCTGCCGTGTCCCGCGGATGGCTGCGCACATTTTCAGCGGGAGCTCCTGCCAGCGGGCGGCCGCTGGGTTTGACCAAAACAGCGCACGTCGTCAGCCTGGCGCTGGCCCCGGCGGCGTACGTGCAGTGCAGGTCGTCGCGTCGGGCCGATCGGTACGTGGTGCCTGACGTCTGTTCGTCCCTGCAGGTCCCAGCGGAAGAGAAAGAGGGGGCACAAACACAGCAGAGCCTCCGATCCCTGACGTGGCTCTTTTTTTTTTATACAACCTGACTTGGCTCTTTGGTTGTCGCTGTCGATTTCGTTTTGGTGCGTCATGCATGCCTGCTGCCGTCTTCCTCCTCGGTGCCTACGTGGCTACGGCATTCAAAAGCATTCCACCTGAGCCTTGCCTCTCTTAAGCTATGGTTCTGCGTTTGTTGCACACATGTACGGAGTACTTCTTTGATTATGTTCTCTACTCAGAAGCAGTTTTTATTAAAAAAAAAGGCGCTATGTTCTTTAGTCTATTTGAAATGCAAAATAAATAATAGAATCGCGCATCAAATTATCAATTATTATGAAATACACGGATCATAAGCTTTCTCTTCTTTTTATATGCATCGGTTTCATTCGTGGCCTTTACGAAATACTCCCTCCATCCCAAAATAGATGTCATTCTAGCTTCCCGAGAAGTTAACTTTTTAAACTTTGACCGGTTATTTATTAAAAAAATATTGATATTTTAGATAAATTGTTAAATATATTTTTAATAAACTTATTTAAAAATATAAATGTTGCATGCATTTTCTAGAAATCTAGACAAAGTTAAGAAAATTTAATCTACACGTATAATAGAGAAAGTGCGTCTGATCATCACCTATTCTACTCCGTAGATACTAGAGGGATTTGTAACCTCGCACTGTGTCCCTCTCAGAGCGGGTGGCCCCATGTTTGCTACTCCTGCAGCGGCAGCGCTTACTGGTGACTTCCATCACAACTAGAATGAGGAGGCTTAGAAATGGTGAGAGAAACACGTCTGTCACATCGACTGTTAAAACGTTGATAGTCAACCTAAGTCATATCCAAGTCTACACATTGTTCAGGATGAGAGGTGCGAGGAAGATCATCATCTGCTCTATGACCCAATGCAATGGCGAAGCCAGGGGGCGGCAGGGGCCATGCCCCCCTTCCACCCCCCTCCCTATACCTATTGTAATATCTTCTAGATAATAAAACCACACAAAACACAATGAGATGCAAATATTGAGCACTGATTAATTCATTCCAGAAAAACCGAGGTCATGGTTGCCATCAGAAAGGACAACCTGTACGTCCACGGGTTTCACCGACAAGGGCGGGGAGGTGGTTCATCTTCAGCAATCGCCCCAGCGGCGGCTCATCCCGGTGGCATCTGTCTTCCATGTCGCCGACGAGTACAGAGGGCTCATTGGCGGGCACTTGAATCTCGACATGGTGCGTGTCAGCAAGCAGACGGCCCTAGAAGCCGTTGAGGCCATCACCAACTACGCCCCAAGGATCCCGCCGATGTCGGCTGCGTCTCGCGATCGCTGGCCATAATGGCGGTGACCTTCACGAAGGCATCGCGGTTTTGGCCATTCAATGACAGAAACACAATTTGCGCATATGGAAAAATGAGGGCAGAAACACAATTTTGCCCAAATATATACTTATCTCTCGTATGGCATCGAGAAAAATATTTACTCATGGTTTTATATTTTCGTCTGTCCCTTCTATGCATTTCACCTCTTGTTTGGCAATGTTTTGAACACAACGATTCTGTGGTTCGCACAATGTCAATGTGTCCCGCATGCGCGGCCGGGTACGGTAGTAGTGACCTGCCAACTGGTTCACGTGGAGCTGCCCAATCCTCCCCGCAAATCTCTATCTCTATCTCTACAACTAAAAAGAGTAAAAGTAAGACCAAAATTTGGTGCGGTAAAAAAACGGGTCATCGCTCTGCCGGGCGGTGCGATCTTTTTTTTCCGCGCTATTTTCCCTTCGTAGCGTCAATCACGGGCATGGCCGGCGCTCCTTCCTTCCCCCACGCGCGGTGCTGTTTCCTTCCCCCACACACGACGTTCCTTTCCCCACGCGCGATCGTGTGATCCCTCTCCTCTTCCTCCTCCGTCCTCGTGCCGGATGCCGGCCTGGCCCTCGCCCCTGCTGACCTCGGCCTCGTGTTCACGGTCGTCGAGCTCCACAGAGAGACGTGAGGAGCCCCTCGCTTTCCCTGCGGCCCTTGAGAAGAAGTTCTCGCCGCCGGCAGTGAACGCGTCCGCGGCACTAGCCCCTCTACTGCTGACGGCAATGGCTAGGGTTAGGTTTCGGGCAACCGGGAGCAGGCATTCGAATCCGGCGGCAGCAGCGGGCAGGGACCGGTCGTGGCGTCCCATCGAGGTGGCCTAGCGTGGCGGCGCACCCTCGCGATGACGCGCAGAGGTGCGGGTTGCCCCGTCGCGGCGTCGCCGCAGCATCCCGGTGGGGCGGCCCCAACTCCGGCGCCCTCGGCGGCGGTGCACCAGATGCGGTGGCGCGGAGAGTTGTGGGCAGGCCCGGTGGCGGCGTCTTGGCCTCCGTCGGGCCCTTGGCTGCGCACGTCCGGCTTCAGGTTGTGGCTGCGCCTTGCACGCCGCCACGCACGCGCCTCTGGGCCGCGGGCGGCCCCCGTCGGCGGCAGGCTGGCAGCCGCGGCCGTGCCGGCAGCCCATCCATCGCGTGCGATCAAGGAGAGCAGGAGCAGCTGCATCGAGACCAAGGTGCAAGGTGATCCACCATGCGGGCGATAGGTATTTGTGTTTATGCTCCACTAGCCACCGTCCCTGTTCCTTCTACCAGTTTAGCAGTCAGCCCGCAAAGAGCAAGTTAGTGAATAAGATTTTTAGTTTTGTGAGTTCATTCAAAATTCAAACCGCTGGGCGCCTGGCCTCTGTGAGAAACCAGCACACCTACATGCTCCTATTGCACGTGCACATGCGTCCTCACCGGCTTGAGGATTTGTGGTGAGTGCTTGGCGAAATGAGGCACTTATGGAATCCACCTCACTGTTGTTGATTAGGATGGTATAATATAAAATCATCTAATCTTATTGTATGTAATTTATTGATTCAAAACGTTTGAAATAATTATGTTCTTGGTTTGAATAGGTACATGAAGTATACAAGGAAATGGAACTTGCTGAATCTACTCAAGATAGAATAACCAGAAATGTTGCATGATGAATACGTAATTCGGAACAAAGAGAATGTAAGTAGTTAATTTCAGATGACTTTCCCTTTAAGGACGAAAATACAGTGGTTGGGTATTGAATTTGGAAAACCTGCTATTCTAATTGTTCCATTGTCAATCTTGTAATTTCAGGAACTCAACTCACTTTTTGCTTATAAATTGGTGCTGAGTAAACACTGGCTGCAGGTGCATTTTCGCTTCTACACTGTTTCTGTTTTTATAACACTATAATTTTGAATTAAGTTATCCATGTTCCATACAAATTTATCTGCTAGATTTCATGCAAAAAGGAGCTGAAGATAATGTTTTGATTAGAACATGGAAGTCTGGACACAAACTTCCGTGGTTAATCATGCCTGTCACCATTCCATTTCAACTTTGAAGGCTTATTTTTCCAATATATTAGTTCATAATTCATCTCTGCTTTAAAGGTAGAGTATATGAATCTAACTGTGTTCACCATACAGATTTGATATGAAGATGATCCTGTACTGGTATTTTTTTTCCTATGTTGGAAAACACTATACTTGTAAAGATTTTGAGAGGGTCATGACATCCATCCATCTATGTATTTCCAAGGCTCTTGAATATTTATGTTGATTGTTAAAAAGCCAATAGTAAAAGGTATGGGGTTACCGATGTCGGTTTTCACTTAAGCAAACTATGAAACATTAATTACATTAATTTTACTATTGTAGTGAAGGAAAAACCAATACGCTTCTATCTTGATAGACCTGGGCCTGTGACCTGTGACCCTGTGATGTGCTCGTTGTTCAAAGTTAGTTTAAGGTCGCCAAGATCCGGCATGAGTTCAACAACATTAGCAAGAAGATAGACACGCTTAGGCCATACATGATATTCCAACTGTGATGCACTCGAATGATGGCGCCATGTTTCTTTGCGGAGGTGAAGAACGAGAAGAAACGAAGAAGCTGATTGAGACCTTAGGTATCTCAAGTATCTCTGAATCTCTTCTTCTCTAGATCGGGAATATGTTATTTTTTCCATGAGCTGTACCATGATACTGTCTAGATACATATTCCTAATGAATCTGAAATAGAAGCAAGATTGAAAGTTTGTTGTCTAAAAATTATGATAGTGAAAGTTTGTTTACGATAACCATTCCAGGTTGCCCGAAAAGGCTGAAAGTTCGTTGTTGTCCATGGGATTGCTTCATAGGGTCAACTCTTAGTGGTATGCAACTTCCAGCTGGTCCCTATTCCATGTAGAGACTAAAGAACAAAGCCATTAAACCATAAACATCACATCAAATGAGAAAGTTGAGTTCTGGACCTCAGTTCAGCCAAGCACGTCGGCCCCAATATTGCATCATGTGAACAGTTCAGTAGCTAATCAGCTGGCTTGTATCTTCTTTGTTCAGTTGCAGCAATTGCGTTTTGTTTGGGTCAATCATCTTTGTTTTTTCAGCTTATCAGTTCATTTTGTATGGAATACAAAACACTGTATGAAACCTGAACATATGTGGAGATGACAACTTTGATAGGTAAATATTGAAACTAATCTTTACTGTGTGCTACATACATATCATTCAGTTTTTAATGAGTTGGGATTTATGTAATGTGGCATTAGTTAATGGGATTAGCTTAGTTCTGTTTGGTTGAAGGGGGTAGTAATTAATTGTTCTTCTAAATCCAGTCAGTTTTAGAAATTCAAGAAGAGGGGGCATGCAATGCACTAATTTACAGAGGGGAATTTAAATCTACATATCATTGTTGTTTTGCAAGTTTATGTTGCTCCATTGGCATATGGTTAGCCAGGATGAAAATATTGCGTCGTGTCCATTAATAAGCTTGCTTATTTGAGTTTCTTTTTCTTAAAAATCGTATCCAGTGGCCGGCTGAAGTCTAATTCATGGGTGCCTTGTTCAGAAGCATGCAAGCACATGCTGTTGTTCTCTTATGTGTTAGCTTGGATGACCACCCATTCTACTACGCCCGTCCCTACCCTTTGTTGGAGATTGTGGCATACAAGGTCCGGAATACCTCTATGAAGGAGTACTATAAGATCAAATCTCTTTGAACACATTGCTCCTTTTTCTAAACAAAAAAATATGCATTATATATTTATATATATATATATCTTAAACTCTAAAATGAATTAATTCAATTGTAATTTATAGGATAAATGTATTCTATGCATGTATACAGTCGTCCTGTTTAGCAGAATTCATCTGCTATATTTTTAATAATACAGAGACTAATAAGTGATCAAGATCTAATCCACAATATTTTAGTATGTCAGGTATGGTGATTTATAGGGATTTTTGAGCACCAACATTCTTCTAGGACATCAATGAGACAATGACCTCTTGATGCTTGAGGGCCAGTTTGGCCAGTAGTTGTGGATTCATGAGATCTTGGAGGAAAAACGCAAGTACTTCTTTGGATTTTTTTCTCTGATTTTTTGGACAGATATGTGGCTGGTGATGCTGGTCTGCTGGAGATCGTGAATAACTTCTGGTTGGCTGAGCTGTGGAGACGACTATGGTGGAAGAATTTTTACATAACTTGTGTACAACAAGGGTGAACAAAATACGGATATGTCATATCGGATTTAATTTGGCCAGTTATAGAGTTGTGTGACATAGTTTTACAAAACTGATCAATAATATCCTCCATCAAATTGTATTTCAATGCTATGCATGTCTCCTTAGGTGGCTAGAATTTGTGTACTCAAGTGTGCTCTACTCAAAAAAGGAGCATGGCCTGAGTTAATTTTTCACATTTATCATACATATATGATTGTTGTCCCGTTACAACACAAGGGCACTCAACATTTGTCATACATATATTGGCGCATCGAAAGATTTCTTCGTATAAATATAAAAACATTATCTTAGCCGTATTATAGAAATGTTTGTGAGTCTTCGATGCCTTGCTTTCGAACTTCATTTTTTTAAATTAAATGTTACTTAGGTGGTGTTTGGATAGCAGGATAGAGAAATGATTTCCCACCTTTCAAAGGGTAATATCAAATTCTACCCATCCATTCTTCACATCCCATTAATTCTAACCGTTTATTTATTTATTTCTCTTTCTCTATCCCACCTCTCATATCTCAGTATCCAAATGCCACCTTAATGTTAATATTTAATTTTACTTATCTTATCGTGCGATCTGTGTTTTTTCGGTATAAAAGTTTAGTTGTCCCGTAAAAACGCACGGCACGCTACCTAGTCACAACTTAAGTGAAAGCGTTTGGATTAGAGAATAAACATCAATTTTAGACAATTAGCCTAGTTCGTTTGTTATGGAAAGATTAGTTACATATTCGATGCACATGGTGACATGGACGCCCTGTACGTCTTCTTTGCGCATATAGAGGAGGCATGCAGCAAAACTTTCATGTATGTAAACCTACAGAATGGACTGAACTGGTAACTAGAACCATACCAAACCATACACAGACTTGTTGACAGATACTACTAGCCACAGAAATGTCTTCACATTTTCAGTATTTTTTGTACATGGTATTTTTTTTCTTGACATGTATATTAAGAAAGAAAAAAGTTAACGCAATCACAAACAAACAGAGCAAGTTGAAATTTGAATAGAAAAAGAATCAGAAAGCAACGAACAGAGCATCATCTGTGTTGCGCAACCCACAGAGGAAAAGAAGCAGCGACCGCACATGAACAAAACGCTCAAGTAGTCAGTAGCTGGTCTCATGGCCACATGAGGTCGACCGCTACCCTGTACACCGCGAGATCCTGGAACGACTCCTCACTATTCCTCGTCTCCTCGCACTCGCACCGTGCGGTGCCGGCGGCCGGCGGCGGCCGTTGTTCGTCTTGCTTGGACGCCGGCGGCCCGGTCACGGCGGGCCGGAACTCCTGCAGGAGGCTCTGATGGCCGCCGACCATGTAGCGTTCGGCCGCCATCACGCTGGCGCTCTCCCCGCCCAGCAGCTCCGACAGCAGCAGCATGATGGACGCCATGAGAGGATGGATGAGCAGAGCACGCAGCAGCTAACGACCTAGCCCCCGAGATGGATCACACAACAAGCGGAACAACAGAGGAACACAGAGAGAGAGAGAGTCAGACGGAGACAGGCACTCGATCGAACGGGCGCAACTGGTGCTTGTGTTCTCGTGCACGACGATGGATGGTAGTACGGAGGGAGAATGGGATGGGGGAGGCGGGAGATTTATGTGCATGCGTGCCGTTGCGCGCTGCGCGTGCGGTGGGCCGCGCCCGCGCGCTCGTGGTTTTTTGGCCCGCCGCGCGCGGGGTGATTTCAATTTCGACTGGTTCGTTTCGTGCGCCAAGTTTCGCTTCACCAGCTGCCATGTCCCGCGGATGGCTGCGCGCATTTCAGCGGGACCTCCTCTGGCTGCGGACGGCCGCTAGGTTTGACTACAACAGCGTAGTAGTACGTCGTCAACCTGGCCCTGCCCCGGCGGCGTACGTGCAGTGCAGCGGTGGGTGCAGGTCCAGCTGGGATGGTCGTCGCGTCGGGGAGGTCAGGTACGTGGTGCCTGACGTCTGTTCTTCCTTCCTCCCTGTCCCTGGTCCCAACGGAAGAGGCGCTGGGGGCTGCAGAATTGCAGGTCCGTTTCCGGTGCACAAACACAGCGGAGCCTCCTCCCTGACTAGTGGGTCCCGCTTGGCAGGTTCTTTGCTTGTCGCCGTCGATTCCATTTTTTTTTTGGAAAATCATCAATCGGTGTTCTTGCAGCCCGGCGTTTGGTGCGTCCGTCATGCGTGCCTGCCGCCGTCTTCCTGACCTCCTCGGTGCCGACGTCATGGATGCTGTCTTCGGTGCGTCATGCATGCGTGCCTGCTGCCGTTCTTCCTTCTCTCTGCTTACGTCATGGATGGTGTATTAGTTGACCCCAAGTAATATTCATATTTATGACTCAAATTAATTTATTATGAAAATATATTTCATGATTATTCTAATGATATTTATTTGCTGTTATAACTATTTATAGCTTTTCTTATATACAGTTGGTCAAACATGTGATATACTAAAACATGGTTGTGTGCTAGAATCGTATGCTTTCCTGGATCGAGGGAGTATAACACTCACAACTCTAATATCTTTCGGACTAGAATTGAGGGGGCTTCTAGCTTTTTCAAAGGGTTCATGTGAGCTGCTCAAGTGGCTAGAATGGGTTATTTTTAGAAATTGATAATGGTAGACGGAGTTAGTTTTTGGAAATATAATTGGTTGGGTTCATCTAGTTTAGTTATTCAGTACCAAAAATTGTATAGGTCGGTTAATGAGAAGAATGTGACTGTTGTGCTAAGGTCTAGGATGGTGAGAACCTCAAGTGTACTTTCACAAAAGAGTTATGGTCGGAGGTAGTCCAGTTAGCTTCAACAATTGGTTTCTCTGAGGAGAAAGACTCCTTGATCTAGAAGTTTAACTCCAAGGGCTACTATTTTGTTCATTCCCGTCTTTATATAAAGTATATAACTTTAGGGGTGGGGGTGAAACCGGTGCACATATCAACATTTTGGAGTTTAAGGATTCCACCAAGAGAATGCAATGCTTCTTATGGTTACTACCAAACAATAGAGTGCTCACTAGAGATAATCTTGGTAAAAGAAGAATGTTAGACGATTTTTCTTGTTTGTTCTATTGTGATTTAGACCGTTAATCACCTTTTCTTTGATTGTGCCATGGCTAAACAGCTTTGGGTGGAGTTGGCTGTGATTTTTGATATTCCTTTAGGAAATGCGTGTTAGATTCAGTTGGTACTTCTGGCTCTCTAACAAGAGAAATTGTATACTAAATGTGATTACTTCGCTATACTCTCGTCTTTATGGAAGCTAATAATGACGCGGGTTTTTAGATAGTAGGTTGGCAGAGTATGGATATATTCTTGGGTGGACATGTGGTTGGCTCAAAATTGGATAATTTTGCATGAAGGACAAAAAAGATACACTCCCGAACAGAGATCTTGGAGATCAAGGCAAGGAGGAGATAGTACTATGGCTTCCAAGTGGGTGAAGATGTGTTTTGCGGGAGAGTTCAGAGATATTCAGCAAACTCTCAACCCTGATGACTTCATTTCAGCGTTGCCCAAAGACCTAAAATAAAGGTGGTGTAGTGGGTTTGTTCCTTTTGTCTCAGGTTGGGGGTGAAGTCTGGTTTGAGGTTTTCTGGTTATCTCAGTTTTTTTGTCGTCTGGCGTTGTTTAGCTATTGGGTTATCTCGGATTTTTGTACGGTGGTTCTCCATCGATGATGTTGTAATAAACTTTTGTCTTTTACATAGTTATTATTATTAAAAGATGAGCACATGGCCCTAAAACTCTAAAAAAATTTCCCGAACCATGATTTTTATGGAAATGACAAAAAAATAGACATATGGACTAATAATTTTAAGCAAATCTCACGGGTACATTTTTCAACTCTATTTAGTCTTCATCATCCTGCTGCGTGTGAATAAAAAACAAAAACAGCAGCTCCCTTAGCCTTGTTAACCTATTAACGGCAATCTAGAAGAATCAGACCACGTCCTTGATAGGTTTGTGAGTACAGCATGATAATAATCCGTTGGTTTCTTGCAGAACCGAAGGAAATCAGCGGATCTCAGCCCACAGCAGCCTGGCCCAGTCCCACCGGTGGGCGGGTTTGCGGCTCGCGAATTCTGGTGGTTTGCTCGTGCCCTCGCGGCTTTCCCACTCTGTCCCCTGGTTTATGCCGTCCCTTTCCCCACCGGTGCACCACCGCCGCGCAGGCTGGAAATGGAAAGATGCTACTAGCTGATTGCCTGACTTGCGCCCTTTTTTTTTTTTTTTTTTTTTTTTTTTGTCGCAAGCTGCAGCAAGGCTAGCAGCAGAGCAAAGGCACCGCCGTGGATCAAGAACGCGAGCGCTATCTACTCCAACAGTAGGGTTTGTTTGGAAAGACAGTAGTAGTGTATGTGTATTTGTTTGGAGCACCAAAAATTAGTAGCTACAATTAGAGATTGATTGGAAAAGACGGTCCGATTCTGGTGCTCCACCCGTCCACCGTGTTAGTCAATGTTACGGCAAAATTGACATGACAAAGTAATCCGTTTCTTTTTCTTACATATTTACATGTTGCAATAATAAATAGAAAGAACGGGAACCAACAACTAGAGGAGCAGCATGTGCGTTACGCGACGAACAGAGCATAGCAACTAGGCAAGTGCTACTACTCGTACACAGCCCAAATCAAAATCTGGGCACGCACACGAGACTCGCTTGCTCAAGGCCACATGATGTCGACCGCGATCCTGGGCACCGCGTGGTCCTCGAATGACTCCTCCTTCCCCTTCTTCTTCTTGTCCTCCTCCTCCCGCACCAGCCGTTGGACCTGCTTCGCCGGCGGCGCCTCCGTCACGGCCGGCCGGAACTCTCCCACCAGGCTCCGGTGGCCGCCCATGTAGCGCTCGGCCGCCAGCACGCTCGCGCTCTCCCCGCCCAGGAGCTCCGACAGCAGGAGAACGATGGAAGCCATGACCGGATCGATCACGCGGACAGCACTGCAGCCCAACAAGAACCGGCGGCGGAAGCGGTGGTGTGGTGTGCTAGCTAAAATTACTTGCAGTGCAGATCGAGTGGTCTAGTGGATGGTGGAGCAGTGGCAGATGGCAGCAGGTTGTATGGCGATTGCCGATGGCTGACGGACCCGGGAGATTTATGTATGGTAGAGTACAATACAGACCCTGGGGGACGGTGGGCCGCGCGTGGTTTTATTTCGACGGTGGGCGGCGGCCGGCGGCGCGCCATGAATGGCAGTCACGCCCACGTACAGATAGACACTGCCTGTTGGATGCTGCGAGGATACGCTTTCTTTCACGGCCGCTGCTGGGTTTGCCTGCCGGTTTGGGGAAAACAAGCTATTCCTGACAGGGCAGCAGCACCCGGAATTGAGGAAGCTGGAAATCCTCCTGGTTCAGGACCAGGGGGGCCCACAGGGCCCTCGTTTTGTTTGTCAACTTTGATTGACAACCTGGCTTTTCGTTCAAAAAAATAAATGACAACCTGGCTCGCGGGCTGCCGTGCACCTGGGTCCGTCCGTGCGTCGTACGTGCTGTGCGAGCTCGTCAATGCGAGCTTGATTGTGGTTGTCAAGAAAAAAAATGCGCGCTTGATGGATGTTTTGTGTTTTTTCACACTTCTCCTAAGTATTTTAATGACTGAAATTTAAAATGATTTCAGTCAACACTATCAACTGACAAGTAAATTGTTAGTTTTGTGATTTATTATTTCTCTTTATGTTATAACATATTAAATTTGTATCCTTGTCTACAAAAGCAATTGTAAATTGTTATATACCAACGTATATCAGATTTTGTCAGGCTTATAATTTTGTTTAACAAGTTTTTTTTATTCTCCAAAATAAAAATAGCAAGTTGTGCCTATAGAAATTGCAATATATATAAGTTATTTTTTTTCGGAAACTCTATCTGACGACCTGTCGCGCTTCCGCAAGAGTGCGCGACCCGCGCTAACAAGGCCTGGCCTGCCTGACGTCCATGCGGCCTGGCCCACCCTATTGCATGCGAGCCCATCCCATTGCATGCGAGTAGCTAAAGTTTGCCTGACTCAATTCCCAAGCGACCTGGCGCGTGAATAATTTTTTACTGCTAAGATAGGGATAGGCTTCACTTATTTTTGTATTGCTTTATTTCTTTTAAAAAATACGATACCTTATACTCCCTCCATATAGGAAATAGAAGTCGTTTTGGACAAGGTTTGGGTCAAACATTGGGAACATAAATCATGAATAACTTTTAAGTTGTTAAGTTTAAAAATATAAAAACTATATGAATAGATTTATCTTGAAAACCACTTTCATAAAAGTATAAATATATCACTTTGTGATGAGTATTTTTACAAATATATGAAGTCAAAGTAATACTTTGGAGACCGTGTCATTGTCCAAAAACGACTTCTATTTCCTATACGGAGGGAGTACTACTTAGTCCGTACTTAGTTTACTTGCAAAGCATTAAATTTCTTATCACGAGATCTATAAAATAAGACCCATAATACCAAATATTTGAAAATGTATTTTATATTTAGAGGTCACTTACGTTGCATATATACGTATTTTATAGATTATAACAATCAAAATAACTTGCCACATGCTAAAAATAACTTCTGCATACTTGAAATTACACTTTCAGGTAATTTTAGTTGTAGTTTTCTTTCATTTTGTATACTTCAGTTATTTTTAGTTTACTGTAGTTTTAGTTTTTGTTTCATTTATATTTGTTCAATTGTTTCATTTAGTTTCAGTTTAAAGATTTTTTTCAATGTTTTTATTTCAGTTTTTAGTCAATTTGCTTTCCAATTTTTATTTTTTGTTTTATTTTTCAGTCTCATTTTTTAGTTTTGGTGAGTACCTTTTGCATTTTGTATACTTTTTTAGTTTCATTATTTCATTGTTTCTGTTATTTGTAGTTAATATTTTTCAATTTTTTATTTTCAGTTTTTCAATCAAGTGTTTCTTTCTTTTTTTTTTTTTTTGTTTAAGTCTTCAATCAATTTTTTTTTTTTAGTTTCAGTTTTGATCTCCCTTGTAGGGTCAAATAGATTATAAATGTCCCTCCAATTATCAGCTAGGGTGTTCTAATAACTTACTCTTCTAGTTGGCATCTTATGCAATGTTTGTTGTTATAATTTGCTCTCAGGTTGTAGCTTGTCTTGTTTTATATCATTTCCATCATTTTTTTTAATAAAGCTCTTAGTTGGTAGTAAGTCATATTTTCTAGCTTTTTGTAATGTTTTATAATAACTTGTCCCCCCTAGTTGGCAGTTTATGCAATATTTGTTTTAATATTTTGCCCCTCCAAATTGTAGATTGTTTTATTTTGGTTCGTTACACCTTTTTTAGGGGCTAGTACTATGTAAAAAATATGAAACACATTTATTATCATGGTAACAATCGACGGGCATACCACGTAAAAACTTTAGTATATTTTTTGGAGTAGCAAGTTTAGTATTTCATGGAGCAACTTTTTTCATAAATCTTCTAGCATATTTTACACATAAATTGCTGCTAAATAAAATTATTTGAAACATAGCTAAGTGGGGTCTAGTTTTGTTCGTCTCATCACGTAGAACATTTTAGTGCAAAAAAAAATTGAAAAAAGATATGTGGCTTAAAACTTATAGAAAGTTAACTGAAATAGTTTGCTTTTTGATTTCCGTGACACCTTACTCCCTCCGTCCCATTGAGTTTGTCACCTTGGACTCCGTGCCATCTTGTTCGATCATTCGTCTTATTCAAATTTTTTATATAAATATAATTTATTTTATTATGACTTCTTTTATCAATAAAGATACTTGAATATTGATTGATTTATTTTATTATTTGCATAAATATTTTAAATAAGACGGATGGTCAAACATGAAGTCCAAAAAAGCTAAAACGACGGTCTCCATGGGACGGAGGGAGTAGATCACAAGCAAGAGTTGCTGCAGGCTTGTCAGGGTGCGGCTGAGAGGTTCACGCGCGGGCGCGGGGGTCGCGCGATCTCGTTCCGCGCGACGGGTCGCGCAATATCCGTGTCCTTATTTTTTTTCTCCACCACTCCCCTATTGTTGCTTGCTTAACTTTCTTGGGTAGCGATGTATCCTTGCAGATCTGTACTGTAAAGTCTTATAATCAAATAGAGAAATCATCACCGGATGGGTCGCATCTTAGTACTCTGCCCAAGGTGTGTCCTCAAGTATACTCCCTCCGTCCCATTGAGAACGTCGCCCGGGAAGCGTGTTTGTGAGGGGGGACACGGTTTTCCAACGACAAACTCCATGGGACGGAGGGAGTAAACCTCTTCCACATTTTAGTTTTTTATGTCAGAGCACTACTGAGATTGTAGTGTACTCCCTCCGTCCCATTGAGTTTGTCACCTTGGACTCCGTGCCATCTTATTCGATCATTCGTCTTATTCAAAATTTTTATATAAATATAATTTATTTTATTATGACTTCTTTTATCAACAAAGATACTTGAATATTGATTGATTTATTTTATTATTTGCATAAATATTTTAAATAAGACGGATGGTCAAACATGAAGTCCAAAAAGCTAAAACAACGGTCTCCATGGGACGGAGGGAGTAGGTCCTATATATATAAACATGTGCTCATATCTGTGTTACCTATAAATACTATGCAGTCCAATCAGTGTGGCTAGTTTGTTAACTTTTTTCCCTCACGCCGTGTTCACTTGTCTGAGCTGGCTGCTCCTGCTAGTAGTCAACTTCGGCTGGTTTGGGGCTGGATGTACAACGCCGGGCGTGAGAGAATCGAACCAAATTTAACCAGTAGGTACAAGACCAAATAACACGCCGTCAAAGATGCAAGAGTGTTGCGTATCATTATAGCCTTATAGGGCATGTATGATTGGATTCTGAAATCCGCATTCTATATAAAAACAATCTCTGATGTTTCTTAATTTTTTTAAATTACACAAGTACAACGCAACGCGCTCACAACACGTACGCACACTCATCCCTATGAACACACACGCATACTTTACCCCCTATGAGCATCTCCCAGGACTGACCGGCATATATATCGGAGATTCCTAAAGTCACCACTGGCGCCTCATCGTCAACGGGAACGTCACTTACCACTTAATGCGTAACATCGATAAATTCTGAAAAAATCCCAGAAAAAGATGTGTATGTGTGTTATAATCCTCTAGTATTTGGATGAGTTTGAGATTTTTTTTCTATATAAAAGATTTGGGACTGAAGAAGTATTGCCCTCGGTGAACAAATCATTAGGATTGTTACTCCCTCCGTCTCTAAAAGAATATCATTGTGTTTGTCAAGAAACAATTGCTGATAATTTTAATAAATGATAAATATCATCGATTAATATCATAATTAGTATCATCAGAAAGGTTTTTGGCTCTAGTTTTTTAATAAAATTATTTGGAGATATAAAATATTATACGTATTTTCTATAAATCAAATTAAATTTGTGATACGTATTCCACGTAGATATTTTTTTAGAGACGATGAGAGTACCTTATTTCATTTTGGGTGAGTTGGGACTTGAACCTAATTAGCAGCAGGGCTAGTACGTACTGTACGAAGCGCAAGGGCGGCTCTCTTGACGTGCCCGTCGCCCCGTCCCCGTGCGTGCTGCAGTGCAGGTTGAGCCGTACGTGTAAGCGGGAGGTTGAGCCGTCGTTATCTTATCACTTTATCAGCAATCAAGTCAGGGCGACCAAACGCAGCGGCAATGACAGCGAAACTCGGGTCCCACTAGTATTTACAAGGGCCAATAATACAGGCAGGTCGGTATGATCAAATCCAATCCAGTGGCACGGCTAGCTCGGGTTCACGTCATGTGCCAGAGCGCGCCGCCGTGGGCATAGGCGGCGGCGGAGGCCGACGACGACGAGTAGAGGTGGTCGTAGTCGTCGGTGGGCGGGTCCTCGACGGGGAGGAGCCGGTCGCGGCAGAGCGGGCAGGTGGCGCGCGGGCGGACGAGCCAGGCGTCGAGGCAGGCGCGGTGGAACACGTGGCGGCACCGCAGCTCGCGCACCTCCTCGCCGTCGCGGACCACGGAGAGGCAGAAGGCGCAGTCCGGGTCCGGGTCCGGGTCCGGGTCCGCCGCCCCTGCCCCTGCCCGCGGCGGTACACCGCGACGGCGAGGCGGTCGCAGTGCTCGGCCGGCAGCGGCGGCTCCTCCTCCTCGTCGTCGGGGACCACGGACGGGTACGCGTACGCGTGCGCCTGGCCACCGACGTCGCTGCCGCTGCCGCTGCCGCCGCCGGGGCGCGCGATGCGGTAGCCGAACAGCGCGGCGCGCGTGGGCCAGGCCCAGGCCATCTCCCCGCGGAGCGCCAGCGACGCCACGCGGACGCCCGCCTCGCCGAGCACCAGCAGCAGGAGCGCGCATGGCAGGGAGAAGGCCGCGAACAGCACGGACGCCAGCGCGCCGCCGACCTCCATCTCCATCACGGTCCGTCCGTCTGTCTGCTGGGCGGTGCGGGCAGCCGCCAGTGGACGCCGAGGCGTGCACGTCTTGGGGTTTGGACGCTCTGCGGTGGACGCTCGCGCTGTTTTAAAGAGACGAGTGACGACCATGTCTCGGTGCTCAGTCGATGCGGACAAGGCAATACTACTAGTGTTCTATTTTATACGCACAGACATATTAAAATTTCAACTTTTGAAACTTCAATAATAGTTAGGCAAATAGTTTTTATTATTATAATACTTCTTCCATTTCAAATTATAAGATGTTTGATTTGTTTTATCCAAAGTTTAATCACTCATTTTATTTAAGAAGTTTATGCAAACATAGTCAAACTTGAGTCATTCTTGAAAAAGTTCTAGTGATAAAGCAAGCCATACAAAATAAGTGATATTGCAAAAAAAAATTTGAATGAGACGATTGGTCAAAGTTAGGTGTAAAAAAAAGTCAAACATATTATAAATTGAATGGAGTAAGTACAAACTGTGTATTATTAGATTTTTTAAGAAATTACACTATCCAATAATTATAAGTTTATAAGCATAATTTATTTTATCTAGCGCACACATACATTAAAATTTAAACTTTTAAAACTCCAACATTTATTATGTTAATAATTTTTATTATTATAATATAAATTTTATATTATTAGATTTGTAATAAAAAATAAACTATCCAATGATTATAAATTTATAGACACAAATAATATAATATAAAATAAATAAATAATCAAAATATAGAAGACTATATCACTTTAACTTATACCAGGTAAAATGGAATGGAGGTAGTACTCGTCAACCAATGTAAGCGGGGGTTCAATGTCTCTCCATATTTTTAGCTATTCAGATCGGAGTCAGACTAGCGGTTCCCAATGAGACCATCTTGCTGTCCAAATAGCAGCTACATATAGATCTAGTCTTGTTTGTAAAGTTGCAGACTATTATAATAAGTTATTGTAATTAATTTCACTAAATGTTAAGATTTGAACGTGAGATTTTGGGGCTGTTTGGTTCACCACCTTCACATGCCACCAAAAGTGTGGCGCAGCCACCGAAGTTGTGGCGGGGCAGGTGGCGCTGGGTGCCAGCCATGGCCTGCCACACCCAGTTGTGGCGAAGGCGGCGCCAAAGAACGCCACAGCTGTGGCGAAATTTTGTACTGCGAAAAGTTGTGGCCGCCTAAAGCTATCCGCACTCGTCATCCTCTATACTCATCCTTTAAAGAGAATATTCTAGCCTGGTCATCCAGATTCTCTCCCCTATCTTTTTTCTTCCGCAACCATCCATACTCTATAGCATCCTTCATCCACCACGGGCCCACTTGTCGGTTTTTTTATTAAAAACATAAGCCCACCGTCACCGCCTCCTTCCCTCACATTCTCTCCCCCACCGACGGTTTCCTCCCTCCCCATTCTCTTCGCCGCCTCCACGAGCTCGACCCTTCCCCGGGACCCGACGGACATCACGAGTACATCTACACCAAGCAAGCCACAGGCGCCTCCTTGCTCCTCCACCACAGGCGCCTACCTTGTTGATCATCCGCTTGGGCCAATCACTCGGGCCCGTGCAAGAGAATTAAACTTCATCATGCTATTAAGGAACGAAGGCCCAGCACAATAAGAAGATGGGCTAACAGGCAGCCCAAGGTGGGGCGCCTAGGGTTGGAGCCGCAGCCCTTTCTTTGGGCGCGCGCACCACCCTCCCGCCGCCCCCTTTTATTTAGTCGGAGTCCCTTTTGTTTACAACTTGAGTTTTGTTTTACATCTAGCTTTAGCTACTCTCGAACACGCGCCAACCCTGCGCTGTCTCGTGTAATTCAGAACTCCACCTTCGAGTGATATTAGGATTGCTCGCGTCTCTTTTTCTTGTTCGTTTTTCGATTGCGTGCGAGGAATTGATCTTCGTGATCGGTGATCTCGCACCGGCGAGGTTGGTAACCATTGGGAGTTGGTTCAGCGATTGCATTGGCGCTTCGGGTTCGCTCGTCGTAGTCGGATCGTGAGGGTCTACTTCCACCAAATCGAAATTATCTCCACTCACCGAAAGATCGGGCACTCCCCTCTATCAAGTGGTATCGGCTTTCCGAGGGTTGATCGGTGAGTTTTATCGAGTGTTTTTTTTCCTTCCTACAGTCCACAAAAACCAAACAAAAATTTATTTTCAGGTTAGATCCTTGTCCCAACCACCGTTTAGCCTTGCACATTCTTTCAATAAGTGTCTTTGTTGAATTTGTGTGCTTACTGTTCAATTGTTGCTGGTTACTTGTGTTTAATCTCTTGTTTCTCGTTTTTCTTCTAACCCTAGTTTCGCCGCCGCCGTTCATTGTTCACCTTTTCCCCACTACGCCCGCAAAAACCCCCTTCATCCCTCGCGCCACGACACCCCCGGTCGCAGCGAGTACCGCAGGTCGCGGGCAAAGATACCGCAGTGCCGTCCACCCTCCGATCGCCCCTCCCTGTCAAAAAAAAAAAAGTGAAAAAAAAAAACAGAAAGCAAAAAAAAAAGAAGGAAAGTGCAAAAGGAAAAAAAAAAGGATATCCGAGCAGAGAGGCGGGACCGATCCGGAGTCGTCACACGCGCCGCTGCCTTCCCTGGCTCGCGACCCTCCTGGGCACACCGCGCCTTACCCTCTAGGGCCACTCTGCGCCCCCCACGCATACTTTGCCCTCCCTTGTTCATCTCCCTATCTCGCCTTACTCTAGAGAGAGAGAGAGAGAGAGATCCTGTTCTTACCGAAATACCCCTGTACTTTCGGAAAAAGTGTGTGCCGTCTTTTGCTATTTGAGATCCTCTGTGTTCATATTATCAGTTTTTGAGGACTCTTGAACAAAAAAAAAAACAGATCCAAAAAAATCAAGAATTTGCATTTTTAGCCGCACCCTCTCCCTCTTTGCCACCTCCTTTGTTTCCCACTTGTTTCCAGCAGCGTTGTTTCGTGTTTAGCACTATAATTCAACTTTGCATTATTGTTTGATTGTGCTAATCCTTGACTTGAGTGCAGCCTACCCAGAACTCCATATAGTTCTACGACGGGCTGACTTTGTTTCCCGTGCAATCGCTGCTCCAATCTTTCGAGAGTTCCTCCGGTCGGTTGCGAGTCGCCCCCTGTGTGCTCGGTAAGAACCGATAAGACATTGACAACAGCACTAGTGTGAGCGCATTGTGAGCCGTACACCCCTATTTTGGCATTGGTTTTGTGTTTGCGCTAACCATGGCGGCGGCGACGACAAAAAGGATGAACAGCTGCGGGACATGCGGACCGATTGATGGACTTGTTGGCGACATCAAGGCGATGCATGAACGGATGGATTCCACGGTCACTACGGCGACCGAGCGGTTCGATCAGCTTGACCTCGCGCAGACGACCACTAAGACCACGCTCGAAACCATCATGTCACGCCTCGATGCTTTGAGCACGATGGTCACAGATCTCCGTAAGGATTACGGAGGTGACACGGAGCGGGAAGGTGGACACCGTCAAGGCCGTGCTACGCCGTGTGCCACGCCACCGGGGTAATGATTCTTTTGCTAAGATAAAATTTAAAATTCCATCTTTTAATGGCAAATATGATCCTGCTGCATATCTTGATTGGGAATTAGAAGTCGAGCAAATTTGCATGCCATGATATTCCTACTACTTCTCAAGTTAAAGCTGCTATTAGTGAATTTACTGATTTTGCTTTAATTTGGTGGCGTGAATATAAACAAAAACATCCCACTACAGCTCCAACCACATGGGATCAATTGAAAGTGCTATGCGCCATAGATTTGTACCTTCCTATTATGCCCGCGATTTGCTTAATAAAATGCAACGTTTTCAGCAAGGTTCACAATCTGTAGAGGACTATTACCGGGAATTGCAAAAAGGCATGATTCGTTGTGGGTTAGTTGAGGACAATGACGCTGCTATGGCACGATTTCGTGGTGGTTTAAACCGTGAAATTCAGGATATACTTGATTATAAGGAGTATTATGATATCACCACATTATTTGAATTTGCTTGCAAAGCTGAACGTGAAATGCAGGGGCGCCGCTCAAAGCCATATTCTAACTCTTTTTGCGGGGCGAAGCTCGACATCCGGTTCAGCACCCGCACCCCCCTGCACCATCCACGCCCGCCACTACACCGCGTGGCCGGGCAGCCACTTCTGCGAGTGCTCCCCCCGTCCCGGTAGCAGCACCTTCCACGAGCCCGCACACGAGATATTCAATGCTTTCGTTGCAAAGGATTTGGCCACGTGTCTCGGGACTGTCCGAACAAGCGTGTTTTGCTCATTCGTGGCGATGGTGAGTATTCTTCCGCTAGTGATTACGAAGATATTCAACACGCTATGCTTGCCACGACCATGCAGCAAAAGCGGACGTACATGTCAACCCGGGCGGCGCCGATAGGTATGAAAGTCTTGTTGTGCAGCGTGTTCTTAGTACACGAGCCGCTCCGCCCGAGAAGAATCAGCGACACACTCTTTTCCATACCAAGGGCGTTGTGCGGGAGCGGTCCATTCGCATCATCATCGGCGGCGGTAGCTGCAACAATTTGGCGAGTACCACGATGGTTGAACAGTTGTCTTTACCCACTCGTGCGCATCCACATCCATATCACATTCAATGGCTTAATGATGGTGGGAAAATTAGAATTACTCGATCGGTCCGTGTTTCTTTCTCCATGGGTGCTTATTCTGATTTTGTCGATTGTGATGTTATTCCCATGGATGCATGCTCTCTCGTTACTTGGGCGACCTTGGCAATATGATACCGATAGTTTGCATCATGGTCGTTCAAATCAATATTCTTTCATGTCTAAGGGTCGAAAAAATAATTATACATCCAATGACACCTGAACAAATTCTTAAAGATGATCTTGCTAGAGCTGCTAAAATTGCTAAACAACTTGAACCATCGACCTCTGTTAATTCTGGAATCAAGTTGAATGCTCCTGTTTTTTGCTTGCTACACGTGCTGATTTCGATGAGTTACGCGATGCTCCTTTGCCCTGCCATGCCCTTATATCTGCTCTAGTGTGCTCGTTTCACTTGATGATGCACCATCTTTGGATATTCCCCCTGCAGTTGCTAACATTTTGCGGGAGTACGCTGATGTCTTTCCCAAAGATTTGCCACGGGACTCCCACCACTTCGTGGCATTGAGCACCGGATCGACCTCATCCCCTGGTGCCGCGACTTCGAACCGCGCACCGTCATCGTACAAATCCGGATGAGACAGAAGGAAATACAGCGCCAGTACGGGCGTTGCTTGACAAGGGTTATATTCGTGAGTCTCTTAGCCCTTGCTCCGTTCCCGTGTTACTTGTTCCAAAGAAAGATGGCTCATGGCGTATGTGTGTAGACTGTCGTGCTATTAATAACATTACCATTCACTACCGATATCCTATACCACGCCTTGATGATATGCTAGATGAGCTGAGTGGTGCCATTCTTTTCACTAAGATAGATTTGCGTAGTGGCTACCATCGGTTCGCATGAAATTAGGTGATGAATGGAAAACGGCTTTTAAAACGAAATTTGGGTTATATGAATGGTTGGTTATGCCGTTTGGTTTGACAAATGCTCCCAAACATTTATGCGTTTGATGAATGAAGTTCTGAGGCCCTTCATAGGATTGTTTATAGTTGTCTATTTTGATGATATCCTCATTTACAGCAAGTCTATGAAAGAGCATTTAGAACATTTGCGTGCTTGTTTTTGATGCGTTGCGTGCGGCCCAATTATTTGCTAACATCGAAAAATGCCTGTTTTGCACACAACGTGTATCGTTTCTTGACTATGTTGTTACTCCACGGGGGCATTGAGGTGGATAGCAGCAAGATCGATGCCATTCGGGCGTGGCCTACACCGACGACGGTCACACAAAATTCGAAGCTTTCTTGGCCTTGCGGGTTTCTACCGCAGGTTTGTTCGTGATTTTAGCTCCATTGCAGCGCCTCTACATGAGCTTACAAAGAAGGATGTTCCCTTTGCTTGGAGTGATTCGCAAGAGGTTGCGTTCAGCACCTTGAAAGATAAGTTAACCAATGCTCCTCTCTTGCGGTTGCCTGATTTTACTAAAGTGTTTGAACTTGAATGCGATGCTAGCGGTATTGGGCTAGGTGCTGTTTTTGTTACAAGAAGGAAAGCCGGTTGCTTATTTTAGCGAGAAATTAAGTGGAGCTAGCTTGAATTATTCTACTTATGATAAGGAGCTTTATGCTTTAGTGCGCACTTTGCATACTTGGCGGCACTATCTTTGGCATCGCGAGTTTATAATTCATTCTGATCATGAGGCTTTAAAACATATTCGTACCCAAACAAACCTGAACCGTCGTCATGCTAAATGGGTAGAATTCATTGAGTCTTTCCCTTACATTATTAAACACAAGAGCGGGAAGAAAAATGTTATTCTTGATGCTTTGTCTCGTCGATATACCATCTTTTGTCACGCTTAGATTTTAAAATCTTTGGCTTGCAAACCGTGAAGGATCAATATGTGGACGATGCTGATTTTAAAGATGCTTTCACCCATTGTATTCATGGCAAACCATGGGGCAAATTTCACATACAGGGGGCGGGTTCTGTTTTCGCGCTAACAAGCCGTGTGTTCCAAATAGCTCGGTTAAATCGTTTGTTGTTACAGGAAGCGCATGGAGGCGGTCTCATGGGGCACTTTGGCGTCTACAAGACACATGAGGTGCTGGCTGCCCACTTCTTTTGGCCCCGGATCTTGTGGCGATGTTGGCGCCTTGTTGCCTTATTTGCGTTACTTGCCGAGAAAAGCTAAGTCACGATTGAACAACCATGGTCTGTACATGCCTTTGCACTGTTCCTACTTCCCCTTGGCTTGATATTTCTATGGACTTTGTTTTGGGATTACCTCGAACTAAGAAGGGGAGGGACAGTATTTTTTGTGGTTGTTGATCGTTTCTCCAAAATGGCTCATTTCATACCTTGTCATAAGGCCCGATGATGCTAGCAATATTGCTGAATTGTTTTTTTCGCGAGATTATTCGTTTGCATGGTATTCCAAATACTATAGTCTCGATCGTGATTCTAAGTTTCTCACCATTTTTGGAGATCATTGTGGAATAAAATGGGAACTAAATTGCTTGTTTAGCACAACTTGTCACCCTCAAACCGATGGACAAACCGAGGTGGTGAATCGAACTTTGTCAACCATGCTTAGGGCTGTTTTAGATAAACACTTGAAACGTTGGGAAGATTGCTTGCCTCATGTTGAGTTTGCTTATAATCATGCAACGCATTCTTCTACAAAGATGTGTCCCTTTCGGGTTGTTTATGGTTATATTCCTCGGGCGCCTATTGATTTGTTTTGCGCTTGATCTTTGAGGGCGCCCCACACATAGATGCCGCTGCACATGTTGATCAAATGATTAGCTTGCATGAGCGGACTCAACAAAACATTGCTTTGGCCGCTAATGCTAAATATCGGGGTTCTTGGGTAGTAAAGGGAGAAAACAAGTTACTTTTGAACCGGGTGATGCGGTTTGGTTGCATTTGAGAAAGGATCGTTTTCCTGCTTTACGTCGTTCTAAATTGATGCCACGTCTTTGCCGGTCCTTTTAAAGTGCTAACCAAGATTAATGATAATGCTTATATCCTTGACCTGCACTGCGGAGTTTGGTGTTTCCACGAGTTTTAATGTTGCGGATTTGAAACCGTATGCGGGGCGAAGATGAGGAGTTGCCGTCGAGGGCGACTTCATTCAAGAAGGGGAGGATGATGAGGACATCACGAGTACATCTACACCAGCGACACCACAGGCGCCTCCGGTTGCTCCTCCACCACAGGGCGCCTACAGGTTGATCATCCAGGTTGGGCCAATCACTTTCGGGCCCGTGCAAGAGAATTAAACTTCATCATGCTATTAAGGAACGAAGGCCCGGCACAATAAGAAGATGGGCTAACGGGGCAGCCCAAGGTGGGGCGCCTAGGGTTGGAGCCGCAGCCCTTTCTTTGGGCGCGCACCACCCTCCCGCCGCCCCTTTATTTAGTCGGAGTCCCTTTTGTTTACAACTTGAGTTTTGTTTTACATCTAACTTTAGCTACTCTCGAACACGCGCCAACCTGCGCTGTCTCGTGTAATTCAGAACTCCACCTTCGAAAGTGATATTAGGATTGCT